>JAAGNO010010817.1:17365-27755 GCA_033439905.1 Ceryle rudis
ACCTCCCTCAACCTTCTGGACACACTTTTCTTTATACACCCCAGGATACCCTTGGCCTTCCTGGCCACAAGGGCACACTGCTGTCCCATGGATAACTTGCTGCTCACCAGGATGCCAACAAGAGAACAGATAGGAAGGAGACCTAAATATAGTGTCGTTCCATAAGTCTTTCTATTTCCTTGGTAAATCAAGGTAAACACAATTAGAGACATGTAGAGGGCTTCTAGTCTCTAGAGTGGATACTAGCTATATCTTGGAAGTATAAAATATTTTTATTTGGAAAGCAGCTTCATGATAAAGAGTAAAACTGTCCCAGATTCTCTCATTCCCAAATGAGACTTCCATCTCCATCTTAATTAAGCAGATGGCCAAACTTCAGCCAAATGTCAGCTCCCGATTCTAGCAAATGTTCCTTTTTGCAGGTTCCTGACCCTCCTTTTCAAACGTCTACCTGTATTCAGATATAAGGAGATGCTCAGGGATGCCCAGTGTCCTCTTGACACAGATAAATTTTCTTTATGACTAGCAAGATCCCCATTATAGATGGAAAAAATAAGTTTTCAGATGCTTTCTGTACCATTGAGGTGCCACAGCAAATTGATCAAGAAGGGCATAAGGTAATTCTCAACTGTTGTGTCCAGGAAGCCTTTTCACCTTTGCTCTTCAGCACCCGGAAACCACTCCTATTCTGATGCCCTTTCATGCTGTCCTTCTTTGCCTTATGAATGATTATACAATGAGCTTTGACACCAGTATCCAAGCAAAGAGATTTTGGCAGAAGTTAATATGCCTTGGGCAGAAAACATATAAGCTTCTTGACCTCTCCCTGCACTGTAATAGAATGGCTGGGAATTTAACACCTCCGCAAAACAAGTGTGCTCCAGAGACCACAGTAATATTAAATACTTATTTAACAATACGTGCTCAAATTTCTATTGAAAATAAATTTACTAAGCAATCAAAAGTCAACACTAATCCTTGCCAAAATATAATGAAAGAACAATTTGGCTGGAGTCCCTTGGATAATGCTACAGACATGTATTTTTCTAAATGTGCTTCCATCCTTAATAATCAACTTTTTTGTCAATTTTCAGGAGATTATGCAGTCTTCACTCAGTTATGGAAACTGAGCATAAGAACACACAGGTGCAGTGATGGATGAGGACTTGATTCCCTGTCTTTTGCTTGATTCTCCAGTGTGCTGAGGCAATCTGCCCTAAAAGGCTGGTTTTTTGGCAGGATGGAAGAGGTAACATTGAGACAGGAGACCTGAAGTTACACTTGCTATCAGGAAGTGTATCTTCCTATTTACAAGCAGAGATGTAGAAGACTCATAATATGAAAATCTCCAGAACATTCTGTGTAAAACCCATTGGTAGCAGTTGGATGAGAACACTGGTACAAAGTCTTCTTTTCTCAAAAGCTTTTTTCACTAACATTTGTGATTTCTCTGCTGTGTTAATGGCTCATCATAATCACATACACAGACTTCTTTTTCATTGTCACTGGAGAGTTTTCCTACAACCTGCAAAGTGGAAGAGAACAATGCCACCTTTTGGGATGCCCCTCTGAAAGGTTTCTGGGAAGCTTGCAAAAAAACAAATTAGCTATCCTCATTTTGTGGCACTTTTTTCTTCTGGGTCCCTATAGCCTGATCTGTTCCATTTTTATCATTCTGTGTTGGACTGATCAGGCCAAGCAAGGTGAGCATAAAACTTCACTACTAAGAAGGAATGAGAAAAAAGAACACCTATACATAAATTTATATTCTGAATAGCCTAAAAAGGTTATATATTTTCTAACTCTTCCTGAAATCTGCCTAGCTGCTGCTTTTCATGCCTAAATGACTTTAAAAGCAGAGCTCCAACTGCCCTATATAGACAGATGAAAAACAGCATCAGTGTTGATGGAAGTTGTTTGTTTCTTTTAGTTTATCCATGTAAGGATAAACTAAAGCTCTGTTTTCACCAGAGCTACCTTGTGCAAAGAAGGCAGTCATACATAGGCCTCCTTGAAATAAAGCTTCATGTTTGTATGTACACCATGTATACACATTCATCCCTCCCAGCTTTTTTACATAAACCTGTTTGCATGAGAGCAAACAGCAAACAAGCTGTAAGCACTGGGTAAAGCAATTTTTTTTGGAACACAAAGGAAAAGCTTTGCTGAGGAAACACTCCAGTGTTGCCTTCACTGCTGTTCCTCCCTGCCCCCTTTCCTTATGGGTCCAGTTCTCAGCCTCTGCTTTATATAACATTAAAACTGCAGATCTGTAAATGGCCTGGGGGAGGAATGTACTCATGTCTCCTTATCAAGATTCAGAATTACAAATTAATCTACAGGAAACAATTGCTTAACAATACAGAAATGGTGTGGACAAGAGTCCATGTATTTTCCTTACTGTGCCAGGAAGGAAAAAGGTAAGAAGAGAAATTAAGAGAATAGTGAGCTTCTATTGTGCTCGTCCCTGCCATGCTGTATTGATAGTGTTCATTTTATCTGCTTAGCGAGATTTAAGCATAACTGAAAATGTTCATAGCATTAGAGTACTAATGCAACTTTATTGTAGTTCTATACTTGGTTCCAACACCATGAAATTATCAGCTATTTAACATCCTTTTTATGCCAATCTGACTACAGTACTTTAATCCATACCATAATGCAAATGCAGTGCCTGTCACACTTTTTTTCTCTGTTAAGCAATTAATAGAATTTTATGCCGACTCCTACAAAACATTTTCTCATGGTGAAAAAAACCTTTTTTCTCTCATTATAGCATTATGAAGGCATCAAAACAACAACAACAAAAAATCTAAATCTGGCACCTGTTGGAAATATTTGGCTCATAAACTTGTAACAAAAGACATGTCAAAAGAAAGATACAGTTACACTGGAAATAAAACACTTCCTATCAGCAGAGCCTAAGCAAAAATACTCTCAATGTTTCCCACACCACAGCTTTGTGCAGGTTTATTTATTTTGTATTTTGTACTGTGTGGGCAGCATAATTTGATGTAGTGAGAAAACTCACAATTTTATGCTAAAGTAGATTTCTCAGAACACTCCAGCCAGTTTATAAAACTAATCTGTTGTAACAGAAACCCCAAGAGCAAATGTAGTAGCAGACAGAATGCACGAGTTGCCACTTCACACAATAAAAAATATAAATGGAAAAATAATGAAGATAAAAATAAATTAAAAAAACCTTAACAACCTGCCTCTCAAGCACCCTTTCAGCAATGGATGGTAAATATTCAAGGGAATTCAGAGATTATTAGGTGCATATTTTCCACAGTATTTTTGAGACTTCTAAGTAGCTGGGCTTTCACAGCTCTGGTGCCTAGAAATTCATATTAAGATTTCAAAGGACTTAGTTTAAGCACAAGTTTATCTTCAAATCCTGAAGCACATACAGAAAAAATTTGTTTACTTTTTAAAAACAATCTGCCCAGAACATCATCATCAAACTCATCCATTGCCTCTGAGACTCTATCAGACTGATAAGTAAAATGAATCTTGTACTCCACTAAATCATTAGATATCTCTTTCTTTAATATTAATGGGAAAAACTCAAGTGGTAAGAATTACATGGCACTAAAGGCAATGTGTTTATTTGGGGATTTATGTACAGGCAAAAGTGACTGAGAAAGAAAAAAAAATCAGAAGGATAAGGCCCTAATCACCTAGCAAAACAACAATTAAGGTTTATGCAGCACATTTTTGGCTGCATCTGCAATAGTATTTTTGTTCAAGCAACAGTGAGGTTTCAAAATGAATCCCTAGAGTTTCCCCACTTACCATGCTTTGCTTTGGTCTTCACAGTGGTTTCAGTGTACTTGAACTACATTCCTCTCCAACAAAGCTGAGCCAGAAGTTCCAGTCCAGGTGCAAACATAATGATGTCCAGCCTGTTAGAGGAACACAGACATCTAAATCAAAGATTGGTGCTTCAGACAGCTTTGAGCCACATGTGATGAGAATATTTGGCTTGAGGAAACAGACTAAATTTAGTCTGACTAAAAGCCACAAACCACATAGGGAACAAATATTAAGAACTCAGCATCAGCTACATGAATCTATTGCTCCACTCCAGCTGCATCAAATTACTGTTCATATAGGCATAGCCTCTACTCTTCAAAATATACATCTTCCCATTCAGGCCTGTCACCTCTAGCTAGAGTTAACCAAGAGACTTCTGTGTGGACAGACTTCTTCCTAGCCTTATACTGCAGTTTTCATTTGTAAAGCTGACCTTTTGCTTGGATGGACAGTTTTCCTTTTTGCATCTGATGTGTACACCAGGGAATGCAATCAGGAGATTTCTATTGATTGCTCTCAAGCAATTTAGTTCTGGTCATGGTTGTACTGGATTTGCAATTATACTGAGGAGAGGTATTATTGACTCTGCCTAGTAATTACCAGGCTGACATCAGGTTCTGCTATAGCTGAAACTTAACATCTATCTGACCAAGTTACCATAATGAGATGCTGTTATTACTTTTTCCCTAAGCAAAAGCAAGCTTATCATTTTGTTGTCTAAGCAACAGGGAAATCTAGCACCATATTCCTTTAAGTCATGTGTATTTACAGCAAAGAATACATTTAACCTCAATTAAAAAAGGTTTGGGGATCTGGGATGTTCTCTAAGTGCTCGTATATTTGTAGAAAGGCACTGGCAAAGCATATGCAAGTTAAGGGAAATTAGTTCAGCTGTTAGTTGAAGAAATTTAATATCATTAGCTGGGCTTATCTGCAGGGTCATCCTACATGCCTGGAGTCACTGTTACTGGTTAAAATGCTTTAGAAATCATACTGGCATCTTAACGTTTTGAGTCCAGTGATAAAAATGAGGAGTGTCAGTATCAGAACTTCAGACATATGTATGACCACTTTCTTAGGCAAAATGCAGGAAAAACACATTGTAGCCTGGGACAACTTTTTTTGTGGTCATATCAGGACTTCTGAATTCATGCTGGGATTTGTAATGCACATACACACTTTACCAAAAGTAAACCAAAGCAAATGAAACCTTCAAGTACAATTTTTTTCATCATTCACCATACTCCTCCACAGAAGCTTCGAAAACCAGAAACCTATGCTTTGCAAGTCTTTTCCAGTTCTCTTATTACTGTTTGCCTTGCTATTACCAGCACAGTACTTCTCAGGAACAATAGCTGGTATACTGAGAAGTAATCTTTATTTCTAAGTAAGTGCCCACTTTGCACACTGTCATGTAAAACATCTGAGTGACTTATCTGCTGTCTTAGATGACCAATTTCCTGGCTAGGCTAGCACACAGGCAGATGCAGAAGGAGAGTTTGGAAGTGGACAAGGGCTTAGAGAAAAGGTGCCACATGATTTAAAACAGCAGAGCTGATCCTTACACAAATCCAAGCCAGCAAACACCACCATGGAGATGAAAAGGCCTGGCAACTGCAAACACACAATTGGATGTATCAACTACTCCAAGAAAACTCTGTCTGCTTCAGTCCCTGCCACCCCCATTCTGTCAGCTGGGGTGCATTAGTGTACAAACATCTCCTAGCACCTCATAAACAAGGCAGCAGCACCTATACTTCACATGCAAGTGCCAAGCTATTTTGTTTGCTCACTCTTGTGGTAAAGCTTTAGAGATTTCTTGAACAATGCAGAGATATTCGTTCTGTCAACAAGTAGAACAGGTGGATCCCTCTAGTACCAGCCCTGGATGTGGAATGCATTGTGAATGCCTCTCTGGAGCACAGGGAACTAGTGACAGGGACAAAGGAGGTCCTGCAGAAAACAACCCAAGAACTAGCCAAGCTCCTAAGCAGAATTTGACAGGTGTGTTTGTTGTTATTTAACTACAAAGGAAACCCCAGGGAGCGGGGAAATCTGGAGCAGATCCACTGTGTGTATGTGCTCTGCTGGAAACAGGGTAAGAATATATAATTTTCCAAATGTGCAATGTATAGGTATGCATACACAAAGGCACACCCCCCCATGCATAACTCACTGCAGTTTCCCAAAACCAGAAAATACTTTCTGTCTTGGCCCCATATTTGGGGCCATAAGCACTGTTGCTGAGAACATCTATGCCATGCATTTTGTTTTGTAGAGGACAGTCTGATTTTGTTGCTAATTTCTTTATAGTATTTAGAGCTTCTTGCAGTGATAAGGTTTCTGTATTTTTCATCTGTGTCTGCACTGGAATGGGAATGACCAGACTTGGAGATTCTCAGATTGCCCCAGAGTGCACAGCCCCACGGACAGACACCCATTGTTCATACAGAAAGCACACTGATGTTTTTCAGCTACCCCTTAGAAATGACAAAAAGTTAAGCCTGTGTGCATAATGCTCAAATCACGCCTTTTCTTTCTTCCTCTATGGTCATCTGTGTAAGCATGCACAGAAAATCTGATGTTTGTCATCTCCTTGGGGTAACGTTTTCCAAAACCTTCAAAATAGCTTTTAGAAATAGATTGAACAAGAAGGAATCTAGTACTCATCACAAGTCAATGGTTGTGTTCATACCAGCAATTTTCATTAGTAGCTGAACTGAAGCACTGAGGCAAAACAATGGTAGCTGAGCTCTTCACAAATTCTTTGTGATGGGGTGCAGTGAGGAATGGGGAGGAGATAATGTAGATTTAAATACTTGTGTGAAACACTTAAGCAGAACTGGCTTGAAGTTGCTAACGTACACATATGCTTCAAGATCTTTATTATCTACACACTTAATTTGCATTAGAATCCAAGGTCAATTTGTAAGCACCTGTTTGCATTGTAGAAAAACAGATGAAGTGGCTGCTTCTTGTAATACACAACTGGCTCCTGCAGTAATCTTGGCAGACATTAAGCAGAATGGGGCATAAAAATTCTCAGTATTTTTAGTGAGCAGCAGCAGGGTGTTTGTACCTACTGTTCCAGGAAAGCAGTAAAACAGTAAAAGGTTATATTGTTTAGACCTGTGGGACCAAAGATGATCACCAGCCTAGTTTTTCTCATAATTGCAATGTAATGAATAAAATTAACATCTTATAATGTGTCTACACTATTGTTTCTCAAGCGTCACAATGTAATCACATTTGTTTGGGATTTTTTTTAACTCAAAATACAGATACCACATATTGTAATACTGTGTCTTTTCCATGCTCTGCCTGAGCAATGTTCTTGAAATGCATTTAAGTTACTTCCAAAATTTAACATGATTGAAGCTAATTTTATTATCAATGTTAGACATACCAAGCTCACATGAAGAACAGTTTTCCAAGGCTCGTAACCTAGACAAATTAAATTCACTTTTTCTCTGTAATACACAAAGTGCATGTCTGCCCATTATGATCTTTCACTGCCAGGTTTTAACTTTTAGCCTCCAGCTGTTGTGGCTGGGATGCTGCTTGACATACAATAAACAAACAAATAAGTGCAAGATTAAGATAATGAATAAAGTGTACTCTCTCTTTTCTCCTCTGGTTTCTAAACAGCTTTTCCACAGACTTGCTCCACAGGAAGTTTTGGTTTTAATACAAAGTGTAACCCTCTGATATGCATAGCATTCATGGTCATATCTAAACAGTTAAAAGTATATAGGCTAGTTTTATCATAGTCATGATTAATGACAAGACAATATCCTTATGCACTTTATGAAGTACAGCAGAGATGCTATTGACATGATTTTATTCACTGTTGGTCAAAAGCATAAATAAAATATTCTCTTCAGTTTTGCTCTAGTGTCCCAGGAACTCAGCTGTGGAACAGTTAAACATGAATGCAAAGCAATTTCACAAAGACAGCTAGGACCTGCACAGAGAATTGGCTTCCTGACAAGCTGTTTCTCTTTCTTCACAATGTAGTGATAAAGTAAAGGTGATAAACCAAAGTGCGACTAACTGGAAGACCTTAAAGCCAGGGAAGTGAGAAGGCTACTTTGACTGCAAAACTCAAGGAAGGGTTTCAACTCATAATTGAAAAGGAAAATGGTCCTAAACAGCTTTCAAAACCAGGAGCTGGCCAAATTGTGAAGTATAGCTGAGAAGGTCTGTCCAGATTCTATTAACTGTTAATGTGTGTCTGAACATCGTAAGTAGTTTTTCAGATGTCTCTAGGCATAAGATTTTCAGTTAGAATTAGCACAGATTTAAGATTCAGGACTTGCTGATAGAAATTCACACTCAGATTCCCTCCCACCTCTTGTCAGATTAACAACACAAGAAGTGGGATTGGAAACACTAAAGCCAGTAATCACATTTTTGCCTTCAGTTACATTTGCATTTAATAGCAAGAGGTACCCATTATGTAGCCAGGATTTTTTTCTAGAAGTTTTAGCAATTTTTACCTTTTGACCAGTAAATCAAATTCTGTTCTGAGCTATGCCAGCGTATCACCATTGCAACTTTGCTGTGTGCCTGGCAGGTTGCACAGGCTCACAAGAAATTCAGATCAGAATTTGGATGCAGGGATTTGGGCACAGGAAGAAAAGAAAAATAAAATTAAATCTGTCCTCTGAAGTGATTTAACTTGGTTATGCAGAAAACATATACTTTAATCTTTCCACAAAATTGTTGCATGCAGTAATTTAATTGGCTGTCTGGTAGTCACCTATCAGTTGCATTAATCTGATTTTCAAGCTTATTGAATGCTTAACCCTTTGAAAGAGTTGCTTGTTATGTGACCTAAATACATCTGTTTTGTTGAGACAAAATACTTAAAAAAGCTTGACAGGAGTCTGAACTAGTGGTTTTCTGTCTTGGTAAATTAGGGTCCTGGTAGATTTTCAGATATAGTATTTGAAAAAGAAAAATACCATCCCAATCCCTCTGATGATCTCCTAGGAAACAGTAGGGGAGGGAACCAGACAAAAGGAAATCTGAAAAATGTCCAATTCATGTTCATATATACATGTGCACTCATATCTAGTTATAGAGATGTGAAGAAACATGTACTTTTCTATGTACACACAAACTTACTTCAGAAAGAGACAGAAGAGATTTGTGGATTTAGTTACCATAAATGTTTCTAAAATTAACTGCTGATTTAAGTTGCATTTAGTTCTTATGTGGGGAACTGAGCAGCCAGAAGTAGGCTGAACCCAAAATGTTTCTCTTGTCATAAAAGCTCAACTAGGCAGAAAGCTGGGAACATAGTGGTTGACAAAGATAGAGCAGAGAGCTCCATAGCTTATCCTTAATTAGGTGTTGGCACTGGCTCTTGTCAAACAAGGGAAAAGAGTGTATGCTAAAGCACACTGACACGCACAGACAGCACCAGTCACAGTTGGAAAGAATACAAAGTGCATTCAAGCTGGCATTGAAAGGGATTTAGATAAGTACTTGAGGTAACAAAAATCAAAAAAAGAGGATGATAGCAAAGAAAGCTTTAGATGAGTTGCAACGGAGTGCACCTTTATTACAGCTTATCAGTCTCCAGACAGCAACAAACCAGCCTTCCTAGAGCATTTCTCTTCTTGGTCTCCTGGATTAAAGGTCAAAGTAACTCAAATTTATATGTTCTGTCTCTCTTGCTGCTCACACACATTCCGCACACATCTTTGTGAATTGGTATACCAAGGATGAAAGCTTCAGCTCCTTGACTGTAACAAATACCTTTTCCTTTGCCAAAGAGGTTCTGTTTTCCTCCTCAAACAATTATTGTCTGGAAGACATTGCAAACAATATGATATTACAAGGTCACAACAGTACTGCTGGAATAAATACACATCTGGCAACATGCCAGTCCTAATCCTTCTTGTCTAGAATTACTGTTCTATTTTACAACCATTTGACATATTCAAATAGCTAATATGTGGGTTGATTAATAATATATATAGGCAGTATCGCAACATATACAAAAGCTGTGTGTTTTCACAATATGTATAAGCACTTCAAGCAATAAGCTGTGCACGTTTAACTACCAGATGGTAGTTCTTAACAGATAAAAGCACATATATGTTACTATAACTACACCCTCAAAAGAAAATTATATGAAAAAATACTCTCCACATCACAGCTTACATTATCCATCTACTTAGACAGAAAACAGCATATGTTTTACTGCTAGGGAAATGCAGTATTTGGGGGAAAAATATGATTGCAGAGGGGGAAAAAGGGTAGAAATCTGGGGTGACAGGTTTAGTATGGATGTTTAATGAAAGCTTGTTTGGTGTAATAAAAAATAGAGTGCATGTGTTGTGATTAATATATTTAAACTCAGAACCACACACAACATGCAGCAGAAGACGTATCCATCCTAATCCTCGATCCACTTCTATTTTTTAGCACCACATGAGCTTCACAGGAGGTATAAAAGCATATATTGTAAGGAAATACTTTTTGTTGGGATAACATTTTGGTAAAAAAACCAACCAAGCAAACAAAAACAAACCCAAAACTCAACCCCCTAAAGAAACAA
>JAAGNO010010817.1:28710-43517 GCA_033439905.1 Ceryle rudis
ATTTTTAACAAGGGGGAAAAAAACCAAAACAAAACAAAACAAAAAAAACCCAACAAAGAACAAAACCCAACCCCCAGCACATTTTTCAGTTTCTACCTAACACATTTCTAAGAAAGTAGTTCAAGACTCATGCCTTTAGGCACATCAGAAACCATTAAGAAGTACATTTCTGGAAATCATAACGTATAAAAATTCAATTTAGGCTGCTAGAGATTTTTTTTCGAGCTCTAAGGAAAAAAATATTTGGCTGGAAATGAACCATCTGCAAATCCACACAATTAAATATATGACTATGTTTTAATGTACTTCAAACCATGTGTCACTGACATGAAAGATAACTTAAATAATAGAACAATAGGAGATTCAGTAGATGGAAATACATTGGGTTTTAGTAAAAAAAAAAAAAATAAATTCAGAAAGAAGCTAAAAATCCATCACGGTAGCATAGCATTTCTCATATAAAAGTACAGGCTTCATTTGTATTTTGCTAGTTATTACTTTCCACTCATCTTACTCCTTCATCTGCATCTTAATGAGCAGATGTTAAATGGTTACTTCTTCGGTAGACTTGATTATTATCTCAGAAGCTCACCAGTTGTTACCATTTTGCAAACAGGATTTTGTCCTCATTTGTGAAATAGAGCTCTGCACTTCCTGTAGTCTTATTTTTAGTTACGCATAGCACACGTGACATCAATGCATGTGCACACCCATGCATCCTGACACAAATTTGTATTCCAGACAAAGGAATGGTGGTCCAGAAGATTTTTCTTCTGACAGAAGAGGTCTGCACCAAGTTCAGATGAAGTGCACTGACTCCCTCAGCCTTTCCGAGCACTTTTCATGCTAATCACAGTGCCCAACATCTGCCCCTCACAGGCGGCCTGCTCAATCCGGCAGATAACAAATGTGGTCTGATGGCGGCTGGGCCCGGCCGTGCCACATGCTCCAGCAGCTACTGCACTCCGTTCCTCTGATTAAACAGGCAGCCGGAAAGAGCTTACAGAGCTATAATTGCCTCCGTTATGAAACATCTTCACCTGTTATCCAAAGCTAAGCTGAATCACAGCAGAAATTATTAACAGTGGCTGTTTTCATGCCAGCTTAATTTGAGCTGATGCTGCTGTTCACTTAGCACAGATGAATAGGTGTGTAGGATGAGACTTTAAACAGAGATGACACCCCAATGAATATTTTCTAGCAACTGTACTGCAGGGAGCTGTGTTGAAGAACAACAGACAATTGTTAAAAGAAGTGGATGGGGGTGAGAGGAGGAGAAAGGAGCCACTGCCATCAGTGTCTGTGCTGACAATTTTCCAACCTGATGTCAGCTAAATAATTTTTTTCAATTAGTTTCCACAAATGTTGGCAAACACAAGCTGACTTTTTGTGCATACACAATGGTGTGAGAAAATGACGTTACATCAAACATGGCCAGAAATATGCTACTCCGCCAAACAGGCATTAAATTTTAATAGTCTGCTTTCGTTTTTGCTGCAGTGCGCTTCAAGACGATTATAAATTACAGCATTCTGCTTATTTTGACTAAATAAGGCATGTTTTAGCATTTGATTTAGAAGTAATGTGTGCTTGACATATGAAACAAATCTTGCAGATATAATTTATCACATGGTGCTTTATGTTTCAATAGAAATTGCCGTACTACCTAGTCACAACTTTGATAAGTGGTTATGACTTAGACGTAACATTTAGATAAATGTCTTATTGGAGTCAGAATAAGGCCAGGAATTACCTGCGACCTTCAAAACTGAATGGGCACTCCTTGCACTTGACTTCCAGAACCATTAATCAAATACCTCATCAAAGCCTAGAGGGATGGGGTCTCTGAGTACAGAGCCTTTGTAAATTAACTTTACCAAGGAACCCCCATAGATTGCAGGTGAACAGTTCTTGACCTTCCTGCTTTGCACTCCCACCTCCACACATTTGATTCACATACCCACAATTAGCCCAAATGCAGTGGGAAAGAGCTATGGAGACTGCTGAACATGCTGGCTGTAAACTGCAAAGTAGATCCAAACAGAAAATTGCTTCTGCCAGTGTAGGCAGATATTAGGGCCCAAGCACAGTTACACAGTCAGTTACGGACTTTTCCTCCAGGAAGGAGACAATGGGTCACTAGTAATGGTTAGGAGAAAAAATTACCCATTTACATGTGAATAATTTGGGCACCACTTGAACCTTGTACAAAATGAAGCACATTTCTGGTGGCAGAGGAAATTACAGTGTAATAGCAGAAGCATTACTGAATATTTTAGATTTGTCTTTCTTATCAGTGAGACATTAGAGATAAAAACTTCAGGCTCAGTAGCCAATGCCAAAGCATTGGGTGACTTTCTGCTATCTCTAAGGTCTGCCTGCCTAATGAAACAGGTCAAGATGCCTTTTATAGCCAGTCCTTACACAAACAGGAACAGGAGAAATAAACCAGCCTGTTTATAGATGTGGGGATGAAAGGCAGATCCTGAGATGTGCCAGGTATGTTGAAAGGCTGAAATTTTCATAGCCATAGCTTTAGTATTCCTATAATGAGTCATTCTTCATTCTGATCACTTTCCCTTTCAAAAAGACACCTTTTCAGAGCACTTAACTCTATTAGTGTTTTGGTTTTAAAGAAATATAAATTTATTTAATATCCTAAAGTGGGATGCTGTGTTCACAATTAAACTGCTGAATGGTTACACTGACATGGTCTAACTTATTACAGATAGAGCTGTGAGGCTTAGTTTGTAAAGTTTTTGAGAACTTTGAATTAAAATAGTTTGAGAATGCTAGGTGAGTCATGTTCATATCATACTAGCCAAGCAGGCAGATTTAGAGACTCCTACTATATATTCTATCAAGGAACACCAGGGACAAATAGGTTTCATCTTTAATGGTCTTAATAAAAGGGATGTGGTGTTTTAGAAAATAGGATACATCCATCTGTTGCACATAAATGAAATCTGAGCAAAACTGTGACACCTGCTTTTTCCAAGTTGTTTCAGAAAGAAAGGGATCACAATTCTTCAGCTCAGATCATAAACTATTGATTGAGGGGGGAAGCATTAGAAAAAATGCAGCATAGCTTTTACAAAAGATGAAGTGTTAAAAATAGAGTTCTTCAGGTCAAAAGCTATCTAAGGTAAAAGCAGACAGATCAGCTTCAATGGGGAAGAGGAAAGGTTCACATGAATTCACATGAGGGTTTTTCTTTTTTTTCCTCCTTCAATTTCTCCAACTTTTAGGAACAGTGCAGTGCAATGCATTGTCGCCTTTGTAGCTTAACATTTGGGAGCAAGAGCAGTAGGAAAGAAGGATTAGAAAAGGGAAACTGCAAATGTTTCATCCTCTGCCCTTTCTGAGGATACCCTTAGGAGGTTTCCCCTTATTGCCTACCACTGAAGGCCCTGTGTTTGGGCACTGGAGTGACAGAGGGAAGTGGACAGGCAGAATTCACTTAGCTTTCAGGGCAGACAGAAACAATATCTGTACATTTCCTCCATGTCTTCATCCCAGCAGTTTCCCCTGTTTATTCTGCTCTGTCATTAGTCCTTGCAGCAGCTTGCCCATTTTGAAAGTCTAACCCAGCAACCTCTGTACTTTTCAATGTGCTCCAGTTTGTACTCCCAAAGCCACAAAATGAAGAAATGTTACCCTGAAAGTAGTCAGTGGCACAGGAGAGTGATAGGGGCTCCTTCTCTGTTTGGTACCTTTGCAATACAGAAAGATAGAGCCAATGCTGGAAGGTCATGTATAAGTAATAAAGGGTGCCAAGAAAAGTGAAATCCTTTTGGATATGGCCTTATTTCTTTGTGCTGTCGGAGGATTGCTCTTCTAGACGACTGCTCTTCTACATGTAGCTGTGACCAGTGAATATTTTAAGTGTATAAATTTCTGCTAAGCGCTTTCTACTTTCCTCTGGAGAGAATAACAAGCAGAAGAGATGAAAGCAGCTATTTGAAATATAGTTTTGTCTGAAACAAGTTTTAGAAGGACCCACAAATAGACACTTGAAAAATGCCCCGAGTTACATACTACCTTTAAATTCATATCTGGAAAACCAACAGGAAGCAATGAAAAGTAATTGAAATTATAGAACAGATAGCTGAGCAAGTTATGTTGCAAGAAATCACCTTCTCGAAGGAAAATCCATCCCTCTCATCTAACAGATTTCTTTGAGAATAGCAATAATGTAGTTGCTATAGATATGATTTACTTGGGCTTTGAAAAAGCCTTTGACAAAATACCTTACAAGAGACTTGAGAAATTCAAATGGTAAAGATGGAAGGGTTAAAATACTGCCAGGAATCAGAAATCAGTTAATAGGCTGGAAAAAAAAAAAAAAAAAAAAAAAAGAGGTTTGCAATGGGATTCTTCATTTTTCTGTACTGAATAGGACTCTGTTCTCTTTATTAATGTTCTGGGAAAAAGAGTGGGAAAAAAATTGCAGGCAGCACAATTATTTAGATTAGTCATCAGTAGAGAAGGTTAAGGTCCAAAGGGACCTTACAAAATGAAATGAATAGACAGCATGGCTACTTACATATGAAGTTGACAAATGCAAGATAAAGCAGATAGGAAGTAGCAATTAGAAGTAATCAGACTAAATTAATTATAAACATCTGGGCACCTCAGCAAACACCACAATGCTGAACTCCACAGAATACAGCCATTGAGAAAGCCAGCAACATTTTAATGCCTCTAAGGGCTTTTTCTAGAAGGCATGAGTAGATAGGGGCAAATCAATAAACCTCCATCCCGTGCTGGCCCACAAAGTCCGGTCAAGTTTCATAGTTTAAGGATGGGATAAGACTGTCTTTCTTGCCTCTCCAACCACCTCCCAAGTCTTCTCTCATTAAGGAAAGCTATTTCCTGAATCTAAACAAATATAATTTGTAATTTAACACCTTAAAAAAAGGCATTAGGAGCCATGCAGTGTTCCAACAAGTGTAATTAATGTCAAGATCAGTACAAAGTGGTGTTGCTCTCCTGCTGCCCTCTCCACCTGCCACGCATCTGGTGTTTCCCCCCTGCTGCTCCATCCACCTGCCGGCTGTCTGGAATTGCTCTGCAGCTGTTGTACCCACCTGCTCACCCACATCCTCAGAGGTGTCCCCAGACCACCATGCTCCCTCTGCACCTCAGAAGGCCTTGGATGGGAGTTAGCACTGCAGCACAACTGCATGGAGGATCATGGGAGAGCTGTCAGGGATGAAGGGAGGCAGAGGGTTTGCAGGCGGTGAAGGGACACTACATTCATTCAGCAACACCAGCAAGGTCATTCAGGTGACAGGAGGTCTGAGGCAGCTGAAGAGCTGCTGCTCCATCCCCAGCACTAAAGTCTAGTTCAGCCCTACTGTTCAATCAAATTTCTTGTTCTCAGTCCTGGCACTTCACTGGAAGGAAAAGGAAAGGTGCCTGTCATAGGCAGATGTGCTGATGAGGATTTCAGATATCTAGACATCAACACTGTATCTAACTTCCAGTAAAATAGTCAGAAAACTGAAAGTACACTAAAACCCAATATTAGCACTTCAGTAGATTACTTTATAATGGTTTGCTTCTGCTAGGGATCCAAGCAATCTGCTATACTACATGTTTCATTTCTCTGTCATCAAGAGAGGGAAAGGATGACATCTATTTTTCTTTCACATTTCAAGTTTGCATTGTATCAGTGAGAGAGAGCACAGTATCAAGTCAGAGAATGATGAATGACCTGACCACACACAAAGAAGTCACATTGATAATAATGGCTGAAGGATTTCTACTACACTTCCTCTATATATACATATACACATGTGCTGTATTTTACCATAACGATAATAACTATTTTTATTTAAAAACAGATTTTCTTTCAAATGTACAATCAAATGGTGATAATTGTTTGATTTAACTTCCTTGACTAGAATATCAGCATACTGGATTCCCTTGGAATAACCATGGATAACCATGATTCATACCCTAATATAAACACAGCATCAAAGAGTTAGTGTGCATAAAAATAAAATATAAATCTTTTGCTTTCAATGAACTTCTGTTGTCAGGGGGGCAAGGTCTCCTGATTGTGTTCACACTTACTGGAAATAAATATAAACACATATGTAAGGTTTTACATATGTTTTTTGGTCACCCCATAACCTGAATGTACAATATTTTCGGCATGCCAATAGTATTCCTATTCATTTGATCTGGAGCTGAACTGGAAATAAATTCCTCAGTTAAAACAAAAATTCAGGATGGAAATGTATTTTCTGGATAAAGCACTTTCTGTCATTCAGTATGAAAAATAGGATTCAAAACAGTGTTATGCTGAATTCCTAGATATTTTAAACCATTGGAATCACAGCAGGTAAGAGTAAACAGTAAAAAAAATCCCACATGGTGACCTTCTGGATACAGAGACCCTTGTAATCTCCAGCATACCCTGTCTAGCCTAGGCCTAAAGCTACAAAGAAACTGGAATATACCATACAATGCCATGAAGTTATTAGTTTGCCATCCAGGCTGGTTCTTTCTGACCACACTTTCCTGTTGCATTTTTTTTATCTTTGTCACCCATCTGCTCTAGTGGGAAATGGTACGAGGAAAAAGGACTTGGGACTCTTATTTGAAAATAACATCTGAAATACAAAAGAATTTAGAAATGCAGAACAGAAAGAGGGTGATTTATGGTCAAAGATAGATGAATATCCATTTCTGTTCACTGTAGGGAAACTGGAAGCTCAGTCACAAATGGACTGTTAATTGTCAACAGCATTTTTAATATTGTGTCCAATAAGTCTTCAAATTGGTGTTTATTTCTGCCCCAATTTATTCACCCTCAGTATATACTGTAAAATTTAAATGTTAGTGCAAGTTTTTGCTGATGAAAGAGACTTTTCCTTTGTGCAGGAAAAGTAGGAAACAAATTAATTGACTTGGACCTGAGAGCTTTTTTTTTTTTTTTCCCCCCCCATTTTTTTGGCATCAGAAAGTATAGAGAAATGTTCCCTGATTTTTTCTTTCATGAATTCATGGCACAGATAGAAACACACCACATGCACATTTTTTCTCCAGTTACAATGGCAAACAAGATCAGTAGGTTTTTACAGGGAAATATTACAGTCTGTTACTGTTTGAGGAGCTTTCTGTAATGCTAAGCATTACACTACCCTTTCTACTTCATTAAATAACCTTTAAAGAAAGGCTATCAAGAGGCCTATTCATTTGAAGAAAAGCAGGTATCCTTCTAGGTGACAGTCCTTTTTTTCTTTAAGTACTTGTGAGGGAGGGATCTTCTGGAGCTGAACACTGCAAGTTAGCCTTCCCTGTAGTACTCAGCATCAGTGGAAGAAAGAAGTCCCTGCGCAGGAAAACTTCTTCCCATGCCCTTTTCTCTAAGCTTGAACAGCTTGCTGCTTTGCTGCTGCCCTCAAAATGTGATGTGTTCCCATTCAATGTCAAGGACATGGAAGGTATACCCAAACATACCAGAGAATGTATTTGCCATATATATCCCACATCCAGCTCCATGGCAGTACCGTGAATGACACTGGTGCTCCTATTTACCTATGCAGTATATTCTCTGGTTGGAGCTAAGACAGGGGAAGCAACCCAATGCTGTCAGGTTAATGGTTCCAAAACAGAAATGCTTTTCAAAATATGTCAAACTATAGCCTTCTTTCCAAATGAAGAAGGTGCAGAACTGATGTTTCTGACATAAATGCTGGGGATCCAAAGCCTGAAGCAAAACAGAGTTTCTACAGCTTTCTACCGTCCTACTTTGCTAAATGACCTACTGAACTGAAGGGAGCATTTTCCTAATCTACCAATAGCAGCAGCGGCCTCCTTTTCCCCACCTCCAACTGTTCAGTCATTTTACTGACATGAAGTTATGTGAGGAAAATAAAATGTCAATAAATGAAGGTCTTGGCATTCATTTTGTGTGTTACTTGCTAGCAGCATTAAAAGAGGAAAAAAATGGAACTAGGCTAGGCAGTCTAGAGGGAAACTGTGGAAATGATTTGTAACTAAGAGGATGTGACCCTCTGCATAATTCATAATCATTAGTCTAAGTGACACTTCTGCACTATGTGCAGCAGTGCTCTCCGATATGACAGGTCTGAGCCCAAATGGCCCACTCAGCAGCCGTCTGCCTGTGATCAGATTTCCCTGAAAGACAACTCTCAAGGCTGCATTTGCTCTGTGTACATGTATATGTATGTTTTTGTTTGTTTGGTGGGTTTTGTTGGTTTTTTTTTGTAATAAAAATGCTGGCTCAGCCTCATCATGTGTGCAGTTTAAGGGTTGCTCAAGTGATTCTTTAAAGCTGCATAAAAGCAATTCTGCTGTGCTTTGCAGACAGCGTTGCTATAATGTTCTGTGCATATAGCTGCATGATTTCTCAAAGCTAATTCAAATTTAATGCATTGGTAATTCCTTTTCTGCAGAAGTCACCCAGCAGTAATCTGAAGGTTACAGAATGATCTTCCAGATCAAATAACACTTCTAAAATAGTATAAACTGAGAGGCAAGATTATAATGGGTAGAATTAGACTTTCAATGAGTCACTCTACTCTTGTTACAATCTAAAACATAGTAACCTGGTGTCAAAAGTATTTTTAGAAAGCACAGCCAAAATAAAAGTAGTGTTTAAATCAACTACAAGGCGGTTTATAGCACTGTATTGCAAGATGGACATTATAGCACAGGTCTGAACCTGTGGGAATTTGAGGCGGCAGGGACATTTATCTGTTTGGGTATGTACAGAATTAAGGCATTTGTGTAATTTAAACAAAATATGAAGATTCCCAAAACTGTTTATGGAAAATGCAAATTAGTCGCAGTTAAATTTTGGAGTATTTTGAACCTAACCAAATAAGCAAAAAAAATTACATTCCTCTTGGGGTTTAGACATCACAGTACTAATAAGCCATTAGTTTCCATTTCATTCAGGCAGGCACTTACTGTACAATATTTCCATGTTGGACTATATTGAAGTAGCAATTTAAATGGTTTTATTTGACAGTGACCAGTTCTAAAGAGAACAAATCTTCTTCCATTTTGGACAGCCACACTGCAATTTAGTCCCACTTAGCCTCATATTTGACCACAACGACAAGGAAGTATAAGGATATAGTTACATTCCCTGAACCCTATGACTTTTTCCTGTGCTGTAGCTGGATCAGTACAAACATGTTGCAGCCAGCCCCCATGGCTTAGTTATGACATACAGCTGGTAATCTGGAAATAAAACCAAAACCCAAGTAGTCAATGAGAAGTACATACTTGAAGACACAAAAAAAATAGTGTTTTTAATTTGGGCTGTGCTCCCTTCTCTGATTTATTTTAAGTAATGTTTATTTTCAGTTAAGTCTAGAAGATATTCCACACTACCCTCTTCAACCCTTACTACATATCCTGAGGATCAGCACAGCCAGTTTCTTTACTGTCCCCCATGTATTTGCACAAGAGAGAGAAATTGCATCTTTCCCTTCCTCTGCTATTTGTTTATTGCCACTTACACAAGCTGGTTTGTGGTGTATGTAGACAAGAGACTTTGGTCATCTTGGACTACTGTGGAAACTATTTAAGAGGTCAGTACCTCTCACTGAAAAAAAATAAAAATGTATTCTACAGTCTATACAAAAGGGACCTGACTTCTCTAGGGAGGCTAATTCCATCTGGCAGCTTCTTGATTAACACTGTTTGTGAAAACATAGAGGGCTTTTCCATATGAAAGATTTAAAGAAAAGATGTTTTAAACCAAGTTCCAGCACTGTCACAGGCTATCTTCTAAGCTTCTGAAAAGCATATTTCTCTGTAGGCTCTATTTCCACATCTTAGAATAAACACACCTACATATGCGTTAAAATGCAGCCACACTGAGAATAACGTGACTAAATATCCCTCTTATTGTCACTGAAAGAACTAGAATTTCCAGGAAGTGGCCTTTTTTTAGCAGCACTGATAATGGTTGCCAGAAAAAGCACCACATCTATTTCGACATTGAAATGGTAAGAAAAAAGATTTCCAGTAACTTGTGCTTATTCCTGCTCAGAAAAGAAAAAAAAACCAAACCCACCAACCTAACTTCTCTCTGATTCTTAGATAGCCTATAAAAAAACCACAGAGGAATATAAACATTAGAAACTAACATATCTTCCTCCCCTTTGTAAGTTGTTTTTAAAAATGGTCATAATTTGCATGACAAACGTTTGATATTATTTGCCAAGCTCCACATTGTGTTTTTGGTTTTTTAAAAGATATTTTATTGTATGAATTGTGCATGTTAACAATGGCTTCTTACCTTGAACAAGTTTAAAAGGAAGTCTAATGTGATTTCTTATAACAAACTCCTATGACAGCTGCTCCATAGAGTCAATTACACTGCTGCGTGCTTTCAAGCAGACTTATTTTTCATAGTCAGAGTGAATGAGAAACAAGGTGAACAAACATCTCCATAGTGACTGAAGACTGACTTTCTTTGGTTTGCAGCATTTGGAATAAAGGAATCCTGCCTAATGGACTGGAAACATTTGTCACTGAGCAATGTAGGGCAAGCATTGCTGCCCTGTCACTCCCAGAATAGTTAGCACAGAAAACACGACCTGTACTGTCCACTAGGAGTTTTCAGACTCCACCCAAACTGCAAAACAATAACAAAAAAAGGTCTTTCCTCACAAAAGAAATAATCCAAACAGCTCCACTTATGCTGGATCCTGATCTGTACACTTTTGACACACCACTGTGCAAAAGGAAGGTTCAAAATTAAAAGCACTGCAATCTGCCTCCTAAGCAGAGCTCAGTAATATCTGATCTCAGTAGACACAAGAAGTGTGAGGTATTTCCATAAAGAAAAAAAAACCAACAAATCAAACTAAACAACAACACACCCCATCCATGGTTCTAAAAAATAACTGGCTATATCCCCAAAGGATAAGTGCTAGCAAACAGCGAGCTAAATCTTAACACTGTGAACTACAGTTTATTTATTGGTGTGTGTTTGTCAAATGGAACAATCATGGCATTGTAGATCAGGTAAAATTTAGTATTTGCAAAAATATTTTCAAGCCATCCATGGAGGCAGCAAGGCTGTATACAAAAAGGACCCATGTATATTAAAGGAGCAGTCCCTTCCTTGATGCTCTTTGTAGATTTTTGTATTAAATGTATTGTCTTGCATTAGTGTTAATGTTTAGATCTACAGGATTTCCATTGTTCAGGTTATCTACTCTGATCCATGCTGTGTTGGTCAGATATACTGTTATATGATCAACACTCTTATGATTCTCTTGATTTATTAAAAAATGCTAATATTTATAAGATCACATACAGGCTTCTAAGAGCTATCTGTATTTTTAGAATTTTATAATCTGTTAATCAGACTATATTTTGACTCATTTTGACTCATCTTTGGATGATCAATGCCTCCTTAGATTTGCTTTTAAAGAGCAGAATTAGTCACTACATCTAGGCAGAATCAGAAACAAGAAATTAAATAAAAGAATTTATTTCTTGATGCACATGGAAAATTATTCCAGACCAAGAGGTTAGATACATGCAAGTTTAAGTACATACTTAGTTTACTCTGTTTAACAAGGATAGAGATGGTAACACGGTGTAAGGTTTTATAGAGTTGGGAGAGTTACACCGTAAGACAAGCCAGGCATACCTTGTACAAATCATTACAAATAAAATACCTATTATATCTTCTGTCACTCCATGCCATTGAATGCACTCGATGCAATTACAGAAGCAGACTTTGGGAGATATCTCACAACATTTATAAATTTATCTCTGGTATCATTTTTCAGTTCTCAGCTTTATATTCAGAGTCCTTTAGCATCAGTATGCCTCCCTGTGAAACAAATACAGAATGGAAATAACTAAGCATTTCCCTTCCACATTCACTAATATCAGGTTGAAAGCATTTTTAAAAAGTGCATTAAAAATGTTCTTTTATTATTCAATAAATAGAGAGGTGGCAGACGGGCTTGTTAATGTCAAGGAACACCTCTTTTACCTTTGACTGATCATGTGGTGTTAGGCTAATTCTTCGCTGGTCCTGTGCTGAATCTTATGCTATCTGTGTGTACTAGATCTGTGTAGTTTTTTTGGGAAGTTCTAAATTTGCATCCAGTGAAGGTGAGATATGTTTTTTTGGGATTTTTTTAGCAGCTTGCTGAAATGCAGCTTGTGTAGGGTACCTATCGTGTTTTTTCTCTATTTGGCACTGCATCTCTTATTTAAATCAGGTTGAAAATTGTTTTCTCTCAGGTACGTACCCTAGAAGTATTAGATAGTAAGGAGTTTGGAATTGGTTTTAGGTACATTTTAATCACACTCTTGCTAGTGGTTTTCATCTCAGAAAGTATGTGAAAAAAACTCAGGCCATGATCTCATCCTGGACCCACTGCCTCTATTTCTGCATTACTTAGGCTGAGTTACTGCAAAAAGACTTCCTTGCTCTAAAAGTTTCCACTCTTCCCCATATGTATCACAATCTATTGGGAGTACATGAGCCTGACTTTACAATTCTGTAAAATGAATTTAGTAAGAATTACTCCTAATGATGAATAATTGAGCACTGAAAGCTTACTGAGCTCATCAGATGAAGAGATGAATAAATGCACATATTTATGAACACTTGTCTCACTGATAGAAAGAAGTGTCCACTGTAAGTAAAAACACTTAAAATTTGAATTAGACTAACGTTACAATTTAAGACCCTACAGAAACACCTATCAAGAATATATATCAGTATAACACCTATTTACACTTGGTTACAAAATGTGACATTGCAGACATCATGCACAGCACTATGAATAAATAGATCCCTTTAAGTGTCTAATCATTAAGTACACTCTACAAAAATTTAAATTCAAACAAGATGATAAATATAATAAAAGTTCCTCTGATTAACCAGTGTAGCAACATTTATATATATCATTGCTGTCAAGAGAGAAGGAATTAATTTCCCTTCATGTGCCTTGGTTTACAAGCAGTTTGGTGGCCTCTGCTTGATGGAACAAATTAATGACTACTCTGGATTTTGTGAACATGTAAAAGTAACTAAGATTAATACCAGCAGCATTGTGTGCAGGAGTATATGCATGCACATGCAGCTTAATGATCTTTGCACAAGCTAGCAATGGAACTCAGGAACTGAGTGCACCAAATAGGCAATATTACTGAAAGACTAGCAAAAATAGAGCTGAGGGGCAAGTAGTCTGGCATATTTCATGAGAAAATTACATTATTATCCAAAAGGAGACTGGTTTACTTGCCCAGCACTCACAAACCCTATCCCTTGATAATCATCTTCACACTCAGCTGCACTTCACAGCTTGTTTACAATGTTGCGCTGATGTTTACTCCCAAAGTTTATTTGATGTTAGCCATTTGAAAACATTATCATTTAAATTAGTTCCTGTAACTAATAAGCATATGTTTCACGTGTGCTCCACAGGATCAAGGAAATAAAAATATTTGGGGTTAACACCCTCTTTTGTGGATCAAGTTTAAAAATTTTGAAAAATAGAGAACAGACTACAAAGATTTATTCTGACATAATATAGCAAGAATTCAAAGGCATGAACATGTAACATTGTAGGAATTTTAAAGCCTCTTCAGATATTATAAGCTCATCTTTTCCAGCAAAGCTAAACCTGATAGATATGAGGGCTCTAAGGAAAGATAATTGCTTAATAGGTAGTGAGGCAGAAGACTTTCTGAGTGGCAGCTCACTTTAACAATTCGTAGTCCATGCTATCATGTCTATAAATGTTGAAGCACTGAAACACCAAAGAAAAAATTGCTGAGCAATAAAACAAAGAAAAGGGGTAACAAAAATACAGTAACACTACATTTGACAGGCAGTTGGTAGTAGCTCTCCAAAACCTAGCCTGTTCTACCTCTGAAGGTCAAGGGAAGGTGTTCTAGGTCATCAAAAGGTATGCCAGTCCAGTTTGCATTTTCAGTTCTCTTGAGTAATTTGGAGCTTAGCATAAGAGTAGAGAATAATATTGGATATGAAAAATACTGAAGCAGAACAAAAGAATATTAAAACAGTGCACCAAGTGGCAAAGAGGATGTCATATTAGGAATTAAATAACTTTAATCTGGAAAAAACAAATATGGTAGAGACTTAAACGTGCTGTTTGACCCTCTCCACCTTCCCAGACTGTTCTGTATGTTTGTAACAGTGGAGCAATTTGGAAATACCTTTGGATTTGTCTCAAAAAAACCCCTTTTGTCTCCAAAGTTTTGGCTTTGATATTTTTGCTTACTTATTGAAACAGCTGGCATTTAAAAACCAATCAAAATTTCCAGTTTGTGATGTGCTGATATTTTAGATACAGGAGTTTGTTTCAAGAAATATGTTTTTTAGGCAATGTGGACATACACGTGGCAGGCTGGTGAATGCTCTGTGCAGACCCCATTTGGAATAGACTGGGAGGAAACTCTCAGGTTCTGCAGCTGCCTTGTGGTCCCACCTTGTCTAAAGATAAGAAGTAGACTACAATTTGTTAGAATCGTATTTATACAGTTTTGAGAAATATAACTAGAATTACTAGCATTTACCAGTTTCCTAAACATTATAAAAATCTGGTATCAAAACTCTGGCATGAAAGGTTTCTGTGCATATCCTGTCCGAGTTATCGAGTTCTACATGCAGAATACTTGAGAATGTACCACTGAGGTCTTAAAATCCACTGCTGTTTTACAAAGATTTTTGTGATCTTGGCTGCTTAAACTTGTTCCTTTTCATCCACTCCTGATGCATACCAATCTTCCAGAGCACTCATTGCACGAACATAGTT
>JAAGNO010010821.1:0-26230 GCA_033439905.1 Ceryle rudis
TTTGGAAATATTTTAGGCTTCAGATTTGCAACAAAACTGTTTATAGTGTAATATTGGTGGGGTTATTTCTTAATGGTATCTTATAACACTGGAATTTTTAACCAGCTCAAACATACACCTCTATGGATTAAATAACATTCCTAGAAGGCTTCACTATGCTTTTTTACTCTGATCTGGTATATCTATTCATTCAGAGTATTCTCAGAAATGATACTGTACATTCAAATGAACCCATCAGGATTTCAATGAATACCAAAGAAATTAATAATGATTAAACACTTATATTAAATGTCATTCTTGGTATTTTAGTTAGAAAAGAATTTCTGGCATCTATTTTTATTTGAAGAAAGTCACATTGCCCACAGAAAATTTCAAGTGCATACTCAAAGTTTAGCAATTAGCATAGATCAGAAGGCCAGGAACAGAACAGAAAGCAAGAAGCGTTTTGGAGTTCTTGTTATTTCATGGGAGGCATGTGCTTTCTCAAGCTGTTTCTTTCCTGGAATCAAGTTGAGAATCAACATGTGAAAAAAAATCCTTTCCAGTTTTTGAAGAAGAGAAGAGATGGGAGAGGTTTCTTTGTGGCTGTAGACACATTTGGTTACAAAACCCAGAGTGGAAGTTTGAGTGCATCCACTTTGCCCAGGCCTTTTGTCAGTCCTGAGAAGAGGTTTTTCCTGTTCATTTTGTCACAGTAGGCCTTTCAGCTGTCACTTCTGAACCAAACTTCAAGGCTAATGGAAGCCCTCTTACCCTCCCTTACATGGTTTCCTTTGTGACCACACATTTTTATATACACAGATACTGAGAGTGTGGAGGGAAATGGGAGACAATCAGAGCAGTTTCATATATCACTCATCATATAAAATACAGTAAGCCTTGTAGTGGGGTTGAAAAGAAGGTGAAGATATCTCCAAGGATAAAAAGCAAAATGTTCAATGCTTGTGCAGCAGTTCAATATATCTAACCACAAGATCATTTAAATTTTTCCCCTTTTCTGGCATGCCTGTGGACTAGAAAGGCGTGCAATTGCTGAACTTGTAAAAAATTCTGTAGTTCTGATAAAAGTAAATTATTTACCATTCACTGCCTCTTGTACAGGCTTGATGGTGTTTATAACTATACTAGCCAGTGTCTTTCACTACGCAGGACAGTCTCCATTACTGGAGGGAGGGAGTTAAATACAGCATCTGACTGAAAGGGTACAGTGCATATGGGCAATGGATAATGCAAGTTCATCTTGGTCACTTCTTGCATGGTGGCATTTGTGAAAGAAGAAACACTTTCTTTTCCCTTTTTTCATGGTATAGCAAAGTGACATTAACCTGCCGTGATTGAGATACGAGCTTGGTTAGCAGGTATGAAACAACCTTAAGCAAAAAAGCAGAGAAGCTTGACAAATGTTGGTTGTTAGTCTTTGGTAACAACCTGATTGAGAAGCCCTGAAGTGGTTCAAATCACAGACTGCCTGCTAAGTGGTCTCTGGAGAGGCTGTTCTGCATCTAATCCCACCGAGAGAAATATGAACAGAAGTAGACTGGAGATGCCTTGCTTGGGATATTAACTACCCCACCTTCACTTCTGACTCCTGCAGCATGACAACTCTATCCCCAGAAGGGCAGAGGATTCTGTTGGGGTCTGTAGCAAAGTCTGTTGAAAGCAAGAGAATTGACATTTTGCTGATTGTCTCAGCTGCTTTGACATCTTACAGGCAATACAAATGATCACTTATGTAAAGGTTATTTGAATAAAGGTAACATCCCTCGGTGTGACTTAGCTGCAAAAGCATTCCAGTTCCCTTTAGGTGTCCCTCTGAGATTTCAAGTCTCCTGAAATGTGCATGTATTTCTAATTTGTCTGTAGGCTAAGAAAATCTGCAATCTAAAGTCTGCAGAGATTGTCTGAACTAGCAGAATAAACTGAAACTAGGCTTATTCAAAAAGACTCTTCCAGGGCTACAAACAAGACATAAAAAAAAAAAAAAAAGGAAAAAGACATTTCCGTCTCAGGAAGCTGCTTTTACTAAGAGCATCAAAGCAGGGGTGGGAGCTGCCAGGGAGCTGCTGGGATGAATGCTGCTTCCCACAGAGTCACTGGGTAAGCAAAGAGTTTGTGCTGCAGCAGGAAGCTGTTCTCCACAGCCCAGTGGCATGGGGAGGGTTCCTCCAGCAGCGTAGGGAGGGGTCCTACCTTCCTGGGAGCATGGGTTTTGAGAGAAGTCATACAGCTTAAGCTCTCATTTAGCTTCTCAGTTTTTGTGAGCACTTGGATCACGTTCGTAGTTTTATCAGCAGCTCCCCTTAGGGCTTAGAGATGTTGAGGAGGGAGAGATGTGCTGGTTTTTGGTTTTTTTTTTTAAACCACCATTAATATTTTTAGATGAAACTATTTAAGTCCAGGCACCATCAAATATTGCAAAGGGCTCATCATATTTCAAAAGCAAAACTGTGCATTAGTTGGGGCCTCACCACTCATCGCTCACCACTCCTCTTGTGGGGGAGCCTGGAGTGGTAGTATGGCAGACACTTGTGCAGAATCCCTCTAGAAATGGGATAGCCTGTGTCCTAATGTCCTAAACCAAATCTGCCATGTGCTGTCAGAGCTCTGCTGGAGACTTGTGCAATTAGACCCCGCATCTGCATGCCCACATAAGCAATTTCTTCATTAACTGTATAGTTAGCTATATCTAATTAGTGCACACAGATGTATCTGAAGCATGCAAAAATCTGTCATGGAAAACTGCAAGCATAATTTTAGATATTGCTTTCCTTCATGTTTGAAAAATTCTCAGATACTTTCCTGCACTGATAGCTACTGTTAGATCATAACTCCAAATGGAAAAAGGGTAGTGAAAATAGTATGTATCTGTAGGTGAACAGGAAGTTCAGTTTCTCTAAGTACTTGTCCTGAGCTCTGAGTTAACCTAATACAAAATCATTTGGAAAATATTACACTGAGTATTAAACCCAGTACCACTGTGTTGTGCCACAACATGGGAACTGTGGACAGAAGCATTTGAAACTCCCATGTTTCTCAGAAACTCCCTTAGGTATGCTCCTCTGATAAACTGGAGCTAAGGGAAGGATGCCCTGGCCATTTATTTGCAGAATTGTGCTCTCTGCATTTGTTATTATGCTCTGGTCCTCCTTCTAAGCTGAAGGGGGATCATGAACCTGGTGCAAATGTGGGTCATGTGTTGATTACAAAATAGCCTATGAAGTGGTATCATACTAAAATCATATGAGGGTCCCATGGCACTTACATGAACAAATTTCTTATTGCTCCTTTCAAAAGAGTTTCTACTGTGATGCCAAGTTTTCACCAAATACACTGAAAAAAAGCCTACATCTGTGCAACGTAGCTCAAAAGCTTTGTACCTGAGTAGTAATACTCCTTAGAAGGCTTTTCTTATTAGGCCATGAACCAGAAATTCTGATTTACCTTAAGGACAGTTAAACTGGAGCCTATTGCTGTTGCACGGAGAAATTTTCATGGCTCTGGAAGTGGTGGCAAGGTTTCCATCAGAAAGGCACAAAACTTAATCACATTTCACAACAGAAGATCTACATTCCCTACTGACACAGAAAAGCTGTAATACATTTGAGCATGGGGAACATAACTTATATTTTTTTTCTGTGTATTTTGGTTGTAAAGTTTTGCTAGAGTTATTTTTTAAAAAGAAGATGCTGTACCATAAGTACATTAAGAATGTGAATTGTTGCCAAGCTATAGCAGACATCTGGAATTGCCTGTTGGATTCATAATTGCAGTAAATTAGCTTATGATGATTTTTATAACAAATTATGCAATGCCAAGTTAATTATTAATTATTGGACACTTGTTATACAGTGTTGTCTGTCAATGAGTGACTCCATCTGGTCTGAAACTATTGCAAATACTCTACAGCAAGACTGTGTAAAGGAGTAGGAAGGACTTCATAACATGCAAAATAAAAGGATAGCAAAATACAAACCAACTACTGTTTCCAGCCTTTAATTTTCTTGGTGCTTAGGTTCAGTGAAATTCTTGTTAGACTTTTCAGAGTCCTGTAAGGGACCATCTCTCCATGCAGAGATGATTGCCTGAAGTTCCCACGTGATGCAGTTTGCCTGCTAACCCATGTTTTCAATGATGTGTAGGTACATCTGCTGTCCAAGAGGAATGGACTAGCAATGAGAGAAGTGATTCTCTCTTATCATTGTCAATAGTAGACTGTTGTTAGATTTTCTGTACTGAGGAAAAGTAATCATTGCTAACACTGTGAGGAATACTGAGTCAGCAATACAAGGTGAAATGAATTTGATGCTTCCAGAGCTTTTGGGCTCCGGAAGCACACACTGGAGTAGCCATCTTCACTAGGGTCATTCTAGGCAGCAAAGAGTGGCACTGAAGTCACATTTAATGGCTCTGCTTTGGCAGGCTCTTGGTGGCCGGTTTTGTTCCTACATGTCCCCCAACTCATTTTGCTTGATCAAACCTCACCGTGCTTGCTGCAGCTTTCTTGCTTTTTGTCATATTTCACGATTTGCTCTCCAAAGAGAGCAGGTTTCCTTTGCTCGATACATTGGTTGACCTACCATATGGTTCTCTCAAACATCACTGAGTCAATGTGGATGATTCCTCTGCCTTTTGGGTTTCATTGTTATTTGGTTTTGATGAAACACTTGCAGCTTCCCTTTAGAAAGGATTTTACTTCAGTTAGACATTTGCTATCGACAGCCAGCTGACCACAACCATTTGAAATCTTTGGGCCAGAAACTCCACTGGTGTCACTTTAGTTGACATGTACTGATTTCCCAAAGGCAGGTGAGGATGTGGTAAGATATACAGACCTGTCTTGCAGCTGCTTTTACCTACAGACAGTTTGAGTGATCAGTTTCTACTAAAAGGCCAGTTATTTTCTTCTTGTGGACCTCAGTAAATTGTTAGGTCATTTCCCCTCCCTTTTTTTTTTTTCCCCTCTTCCTTCTTAAGCCTTTGTTTTTTTCTTTTTGTCTGTGTGTGGTCTATTTTCTGAATCTTCCTCTTAATTCCCTGTTTGCCTCATTTCTCTGTGCTTCCTGAAAAAAGCATTTTGTTTTTACTTCTAGGCAACACCTGACCACCTCTTCTGTCCTTCCTTCTTGTCACCATACTCCCTGCCAGAGTTGGCACAGTAAGTCAGAGAGAAACAAATGTCTTGCTTGCCAGAACATTTTCCAGTTTCTGCCATCCAGACTGCAAGGGTTAGTCCTCATTCAAACTTCACTCACAGGCAATGCTATAGAGGGATTTTTTCACACTCACCACAGCATCCTTCCTCCGTTAATAGTCTTCCAAATAAAACAATGCAGTTTAGGGCCTGACCTTGCCCAGGTGAGTATTTAAAAGGATTTTCTGTCTGACAGCCCAGAAGTGTTTTTATTTTCCACCCAACAAAACAAATGGCTTTCTTGATGACCTCCAGCTATCTCTGAACCAAATCACAGCAATTAACAAGTCAAACTGATATTCCTCACCTAGTTCCCCCTTGACTGCAGGATGTCACCAGTGCTTAGCTGCTTTTTTTGCTCCCTTGGGGTAGTGCATGTGGCAGTAATCATCTCATCTATCAATTGCAGTGGATGTCTTCTAAACCAGGGTTGAAACCCTGCAGACTCCTATCACTGTGAATGGTCACACTCACACCAGTGGAAGGCATTTCTGGTGTTTTATGAGAGTAACAAGTGCAGGAATTCGGTACGGAGCATTTTCACCAGTAGAAGAACAACAGACAAAGGAAGAACTGAATGGGGAATCTTGTAGGGTTCAGGGAAACAGCAAGTTCCCTCAATGCCTTTTAAGGCCACTTCCAACAATTCCCTTGCCCACAAGTGACTCACTCACAGTTTTCTGTATGTAATTTCTTATGCTGCAAAATGATCAGGAAACCAGATATGGTCAAGTGTAGCACATTTAGATGTGTACAGCAAATTTAAATATTAAATTCAGTGAAGCAGGTCATCCATGCACCAGAAACACAAATTATTCTATTGCTCGCAGTTTTACGGCAATAGGGCTAATATTTTTTCAGTGTTTTAATATCACACAACTGTCTCAGCTGTCCTGAGAACCTGTGGTGACCTTTACCCTCACAGCAGATATGAGCTCATGGTCCTTAAGAAACCCCTTGGTTCAGCTTGTGGCTTGAAGGTAAGATGACAGATTCCAGGGAAAGATCCAGACTTTCAGCAGATGCAGCTACTGAGTAATATCTATTCTAGAGTCTATTATGCATGAATCCTGGCTTTCTGCTAGAAGTAACTGTCTGTTTTTATGTATATATTTTTTTATTTGAATCCTTGGCATCTAGGGACTGACTGGATTCTGTCATATTCCAGAAAGCGAGCAGCAAAGGCAGAATTTAGCAGTTTTCTCTCAACTAACAAACGATGCTTTTGTTGATTTATTGTTTATTTTACTTCTGTGTTAAAATGTGGTGCTTAAGGACTGTATTTTAATTGCAAATGAACGAAACATAGTCTTGTTGCTTCCATGGAATGAACGCCTGCCTTCTAAGAAAGACTGAGAGGAGAGGGCGCTTTTGCCTTTCTCCTCCAGAACCCTGGGAAGATCAGGAACACGGAGAAGCTCGGTGGTGGTTGGGGCAAATGGGCCCCTCCGTTGGGCAGCGTGTGTGCTGACTCAGCCAGCGCAGGAGGCTCCCTGGCACAGGTGCCACGGCTGTGTGGGTGGGTGGAGAGGATGCTGGGAGAGCACCGCGCTGCGTGGGAACTTGCAACGGTTCCTCTGAGCTGGGAGGTCTCAAGGAGTCATTAAATGTGGGTTCAGGGTCACCGTCCTGAGTACATGATTTCTCCACAACCTACTTTCCCTTCCAGGTGCTCCAGCTCTCTAAATTCTGCATTTGTTGCCATAGCGAAGTGAAAGGACCAAGCTCAGACAGCAAATGCTTGTTTTTATTTGACAGAGGTCCAAATGAGAATAAGGGCAGAACAGTCCTGCATAGTCCTACAGAGAAATTCACACTCTTGGGAAGAAATGTGCTCAGATGGCACACTGCAACCTGCCCTGGGGAACTACACTCAGGACTGGAGCTACTGGGACGTGACAAAGAGAGAAGGGATATAAAAATAAGATGCAAAAATGTGGAAAGAATTGTTCATTTTTTTTTTCTGACTGAGAAGGGTAATGGTGTGGGAAGGAATAGAAACATATCTGTACTCCCACAATAGTATGCTATGACCTTTCCAAGCCAGAGGAGAGCAATCCCATAGCAAGGAAGGAAGAACAGACTTCTCCCAGGACCTGGGCTAGCAGTGCTGTGTATGTGGACGTAATATACAGCTCTTCTGTGGTGCATTTGTATCCATGGGTCTGACAAAAGGCACTTCTTTGATGTATTGCCCTCCAAGTCAGCAACTAGGCCTTCCTCCCTACCAAGATCTTTCTACAAAGTTTTTAATCTCAACACCAGTTAATATGTACACTATCACCTGTCCAGCTGTCTCTATCTCTTAGACTTACCACCTGGCAACACTCAGAGGCAGGGTTTTGCTCAGCTCTATTAAATGACCATCCTCATTTGTGACAGTGCCATGAAGCAAAGCCCTTCAGGTAGGCAGAATGAGTGTCCTAGTAAGAACAAACTCAGTCACGTATCTACTAAAAAGAAGGAGAAACATCCAGGTACAGGAGGCATTGATCATGCTGCCCATGTGATCAATGGGAGTTTTGCTGATTACACCAATGGGAATGAATTGGCAGGAAAGACAATGAGAAATATTTGTAAAGAAGTTCCTCAGCTTTGCATTCACAGAAGAAAAAGCAGCTGCATTAGCAACTGTCCCATTAGAAGATGCTCAGGGAAATGGAGATTCATTGCTTCTATCTCCAGGCCTTAACTGTATACTTTTACTCTGACTTCTGATTAGAACATTTAATTGGACTAAGCCCCATTTTTCCTCCCTGTATATGATGTAATAGGCTCAAGCAAGAGGTTTAAGTTTAGAAGAAATGAGAGATGTCTCATACAGTAGGGTGTATGAGGATGTTCTTGCTTCAGAGATTGACTGAGATGCCAGCAGACCCTTCCACGCAAGTGCTGACACGTGCCATGGGCAGACCAAAAGGTGACATTGTTGTCAGTGTCTCCAGCTAGATATACAGGGAGGTCACATTAAACATGACCTTCATTACTGCATATACAGTGGGTGAAGGATATAAATTCTCAGCCATCTCACCGAACCACTTTTTTTGCCACTACCCAGCCTGCGAAAGCAGAAGACTTACCAAACACAGTGGGTAGGACATGAAACTCAATTTGCAAATTTGCATCCTCTTCTGAAAATGTGATCCCTGGTGGCAAAAATCTGTGCTGAAAGATACAGTAGTGTACGTGGGAATAGTCCATGTCTTCTTGAGTTGGCAAAACAGCAAGTGCTCTGGATGTTACCCTAGAGCATGACCTAAAACTGGTCACTTGAAAGAGTTGCTTGGCAATTGCAGCTGAAAGCAAAACTTATCAGAACACCAGATACTGTGTTAGATTTGAGCTTTCTGGATCAACATAACCCCATAACTGACAGTATAACAGACAGTATTCCTGATGAAATAGAAGCATATTCCAGGACTCTGCTAATCAGCTAAGTTTCCATATGTGATGTGATTCTCTTCATTAACCAGATTTGTTCCTTCATCTCAGTTCTCTAAAATACCAGCTTTTAAGGCTTCGCCAAACTGCTAATTCTTACTTTCCAACAGTCAGTTATGAAAAACCGCGGTTTTGAAAATACTGCCTTTCTGTGAGCAATCTCAGCCTTCTGCAGTAATGATTTCCCAAAATACTGCTGGAGACAAATGTTTACCCTTTATTACAGAAGCAAATACTCCTTTTAGTAGTAAATGGACAATTACACGACAACCTTCTTTATGAACGACATGGAAAAATAAAGCAATACTAAAATATGGGTGCAGCAAAGATGTCATCTGGTATGTAATTTTCCCCTCTTTCATGTAAGTGGTATATTCATGGGTTTTATATGAAATACATTCTGAATATAGAAAAATGAATTTGCTGGTAGAACTTGCTTTCTCTGCTAACAAATGGCTTAATGTTAGTAAGTAGGCAATATTCCTAGCTTGTAGCTTTTCTCATTACGTATGACATCATCCTAAAAAGTGAGACCATTGTTGCACCAGAAAACAGCATAGAGCAACGAATCAAAATACCATGAAGAACTGGGTGACCAGAGGACAAAAATAGATCAGGTAACAGAAAATTCTATAAAATGTAATGGCACTTTAGAGAGAGTAACATGTCCTTTTTGGGTAAGCTATATATTCATGGGTTTGAAATGGAAAGGAGAAACCCATGGTGTGTTACTCAATGACAGAGTGGCTGTAAGCAATAATTACCATGGAATTATGTAAACCTCAAATTTTATACTAATGTAGCATACAAAGCATTTACAGAAAAAAAGAGGGAAGTATAAAAGTCATCATATAATATAGATTATTGGATATTGCTCTGGCTATCTGCATGCTAGAAAGATTAATTAAAATTAGAATTGGTGCAGGGAGTGAGGGTGACTACAGGAATGGAGATTAAAACTTTTGGTTGGTACATCTCCACAAACTGACTGGGTGGAAACTGGGAGAGCATGTGCTTATACAGCAAGAGCTATATAAGCAAAAGAATCAAATAAGCGCAGAACAAATAAATACATATTTTAAGATGGAAATTGGCAGAAAAAAAGCATTTCTAATAGTTGAGGAGATTCTGGAACAGCTTCACATAAGAGGTAGTTTCATCAGGCTGAGCTTGATGAGTTTCTGAGAAGTGTATAGTATGACTGTCTGGAGTTGCAGAATAAAGAACCCAGGACTTTCTTTCCTATTCCAGTTCATGTACTGTTTCCTCTAGATGCCAGTGAAGACAAGGAAGACTTACAAATGGACAGGAACCTCAAACTGACAGTCCAGTTCTACTCAAGACTTGTCCATGTTTTGGTAAGACAAACGGCCATGGCCAAATGACCACGTTCATGGCCATTGCAATGGCTTTTCTTCTGATAGTGTACAGAGTCACTGTCTGACACCCGGGAGTAAACTGTGTGAGTCACTGTCTTCCAGTTAAATGTCATCATTGCTGCAGTATCTCAGACAGCCACTTATAGTAGGTATCCTTGGTTGGGGCCCAGCAGCAGAAGCCTGTGCAGCAAAAATAGACACAGGGTCCTCCCTCTGCTATACACACCAAACTGCTACAAATGCAGCACTCAGTTGCTAATGTGACAAATGACAAATTCAAACTGTGCTTAACTGATTCGAGCCTATTCCAAAAAGTTTCTCATCAAGGCAGCAAGTTTCCTCTCTGCAACAATTTGTCGCAGAAGAGTCTAACAGTAAAGGGGCTGGGACATCAGTAATAATAATAGAAAATTATTGTTTTATAGTTAAATGCTCATAATATTTGTGTTGTTGACCCTTCTGCTGCCTCTCTGAATCATCAACCCCTGCCTTAAACCAGGTAATGATTTTCTTCCTGTGTTACCATGAAAAGCTCTCTTTCTTGTCTTGCATTACAAATTTTCAATTCTGATTAAGCCTCAACCACAATTTTGTGACAGGAATTGTACTTTCTCAAAACAAAGCAGTTTTCTACTGTACACTGGGACTGTATTCTCCATGACTGAGTTGCAAAATGCTGCAATTCACCCTCAGCATTCGATTATGCATAACGTGGGGGAAAAGCACTGAATTAAAATGACAGAATAATCCTCAGACTTTGAATATTATACTAAGCATGCTTTGGCATCTTATATTTAGAGTGAGCTATTTTATGCTCATTTCATCTTGATGCAATTTAGTTAATAGCCGAATTCAGTCACAAACCCACTTGTAAATAAACACCTTCTTACAGATTACAGTGTTCTCAATCTGCGTGGCTCCTTGGCTTAGTATATCAACCAATAAAATCTGCCAATATTGTATATTAAATTCTGTCATGTTTGAGTGTTTTTGTACATTAATGGAGCAGCTTGTAATTTCACCATATAGGCTACCCACTCCTGGATATATAGCACATATCAGATAAATAAGCTGTCCAAAGAAGACATTTGTATTGGATGCTCACTGTTGGTTTCTTCCCATACTGCCCTCAGAAGCAAAAGCTGCCCTGGGAGATGAATGTGCCAGGATAAGTTATCTGGGGCTCATAAAATCTTTTTTAGAAGATTGAAATAAAGTCAGTGCTTGCAGAAGACAAATCAATTGTGACATTTCTGAATAGAGTGCGATGCATTTAATTAGCACAAGACATACTGGCAAATGCTGAATTACCCAATAAATCACTGAATGCTGGAACCCATACAGAGCTGGGAATCAGCTGTCTTTTGAGATGTACAGCAAGTGATAATAGGAAGATCTGGCCATTTCTCCTCCATTTTCTGCTAAATTTCTTCCGTTTTGACATTTGCATGCCAGACCATTTTAATTATTTTAGACTATCACAGAATTCCTCCAGCCTAATCTGAGAAATCTGGGCTGAAGAATGAAACATGTATTTCCTGATATGCTACAGTTTTGCTATCAGTTTGAGGCAAATGATGGAAGTTTAGCCCCTAGGAACAAAAGTATTTATAAGAAAATGTACGGGGCTAGTCCCAAGGGAAAGCACTGTAGGACCAGGCCCTGTAGCAACCACTGATATTGGCCTTGATGTGTCGGGGCCTCCCTGTGCGATGAGCAGAAGGGGCTTCAGGCTTGTTGCTGGCAGGCGAAAGGAGAGCAGACAAGAGCCTGAGCTTCGAGGCATAAGTAAGTGCACTCCCGTGCTTGAGGTTCCTGGCCACCAACTCTCATACTGTGAAGAGGTCAGGGCACCTGAAAGCAGCATCAGGGTTATGGTCACATCTGGGTGCACGTAGGCAGAAGTGCCATTCTTAGTGTGCAATCCCCATACAGCCACTACGTCCTTGCAGGGCTGCCTGGTAGCTGTTCAGCAAAATTTTTGTTAAAATACAAGAAATCTTCCCAGGTGTTTATGGTGCTCTCACCACCTCACTATCTGAACTCCTCCATTTCATCTCACTTCCCTATGCCTCACTTCTAAACATTACAAAAAGTCCAGTAGCTACGTGTAATTTTCCAGAGACTTGGGCACTTAAGGTACTTAAAAAAAACCCCAAACCAAATAAATTCTTAAGATTTTTAAATCTTTTGCACATAGCATATTTGTATTTACATCCAATTCTTACTTGCTTGTTGCTATACGACTTAATCACAGCTTAAAAATGAATTTGTTTAATGGGAAGTGATTTTACTGTTTAAAAAAAACTTAGCCTCAGGCAAGACTGAGCTATCTTTAGGAATAACATACAAAAGACATACACAACTGTACTGCTAATTTTGTGCCTACAGTGATAGAAAGCTGTATATGCAACTACAGCCATGAAATAAAGACTCTGCACTCATTAGAAGGTCTGTGGTCTTTAGAATTTCGCATTTAATGATATTCTACCATGAAGGGGAGGCCTACAGTCTCTGCCCAGCAACTTCCATGAGGCAAAAGACCAAAACATGGCCTCTTCTCAAGAATAAATCCAATTCCTTTTGGTGTTGCCAGCACTCGATACTTATTTAAATCTATGTTTGTTAACAGTATAAAAATAAACATAAATTTAGCTTCAGTGCCTAATGTCCCTGTTTCTTCTGGCTGAATATGTTCAGTGCAACATTGATGTAAAATATTTCATAACCCATACACCTTCTGCAGAGTTTATTCTCTTGTCAGTATTACATGATCCCATGTTTGTTTTCAACCTAGAAGTTATCATTGCCCTGTGACAGATGGTCTAAGCCACTCTACAGATCTTACAAATAATGACATTTTTGTCTTCTCCTTGTTACTGACAACTCCTCGTCCTCAGGGAATCAGTAGGGTGTCCATTGGTGCTGGTTGTGATTGCCTACAATAGACTGAGGGGCTTCTATTTTTTGTTTCTGTCCTGTTTATATAACATGAGCAGCCTCCAGCTTTTGAAACTGAATTGTGGATGCATAACAGTGATTAGTCTTGGAAATGATTGTTGTAGACAATGATAATTAGCAAACATATACAACCATTCATATTTACAGAAAAATGCTGCAGAGGAAATTGAGGAGCCCTTAAAATCCTATCCTAGTAACTTAAAAATAAGAACCCTACATTAAAACAGCACTTTAGTAGATGGGTAAACAATGTGAGAGGCAAAATCCTCCTACACCCTTTGTACCCTCTTGTGCTTAATCCTGCATAAGGCAGAGTCCCCTCAACCTCCAGGTGCTCCAGGGCTTACTCTTGCCCTAAATTTCACTAGTTCACCTAACTGTTATAGGCTTTTAAGGCAATAAAGCACATTGATTACTCTATTAAGGAATACACTGCCTTCCCTTTTCTGTAATGAGGGGGTGACAGCTCTGCTTTGCCTGTTTACCAAGTGTAGTAAAGCCACAGAGCTGGAAACAGATGTGATCTGCATTCCTCTGTTTCTCTGTGTCTTCCCTACATTCAGAGCAGGAGAACAATGAAACAAAGAAATTAGCCCTTTTTATTATCCACAAATTTGATCGTATCATCAATTCCTGAGGTATTATTGAGCAGGACTGTTTTTATCACAATAGAGTCCACCAAATGCAGAGGATATATAAACCCGTTACTACTGTCTTGCTCTTAGTGTGCTTATAAAACATTGTTTTCTACAAACAAATAGATGGTTAGAAATTCTTAAGTTTCTTATTGTGGAAGGATGTGAATTAACATGAGGAAACTAAATTGATACACATAAACTATTAACAGAGGGATTTCCAGATTAGGCTTTTGCTCAAGTTGGGATTGTCCAAATAAGGGACGCTACTTTTCAAGCACATCCTCACCTACCTGTCTTCCAAACAGTGACTGTTACATTGCTTCCTGTGGACCAGTGTGACAAAATGTAGCCATGCAGTCTCTGATTCCTTGGTTATCAGCATGGAAAAAATCAGAGCTTCTGTCCCAACTCTCCAGCCTTCTGCTTTCAGTGTAAAGCTGATTGATTTGACTTGTAAGTACTACAATTATTTTTTAAAACTGATTGCAAACTAGCACCTGACTAAAATCCTTTGTGAGTCTCTGTGTCCAAAACCACTCATGCAGAATTACACAGACTACTATCAAAACAAGTGTGATCTCCAGCAGGACCATGTCCCCCATCATCCCCTTCATCCTCCACTGCAGTGCATGTTGGCAAGGAGACCAAACAGATCCCATTCGGGACCAGCATTGAAGGTGCTCTGAGCAGGGAGGGCATTTTGAATATTACTGCTGCCCAAATCTTTCCCGTGCTCCCAGCGCTTGAGCCCCGGGGCTTTCAGATCAAAGTTGCAGCAATACTGCAGAGAGCAGAACGGTTTGCCAAGAAGAAAAAGGAAAGTCTGCCAAAAAGAAAGCTCACTGAACATTTGGGGTATGTATTAGAAGCATCACCCTCAGTTCTTGCTGGAGCAACTTCGTAGCCCACACAGACCTGCTTATGTTGGGAGCACCAGTGCCTGTCCCCACCCAGGTTCCCTCAGTCCTGCCACCTGGCCTTAAAAGAGAAAACAGGGATGCTGTCCCCAGCCCGGAGAGGCAGTCAGCTTCCCATCCTGATGAAACACAGACAGAGAAAAACAAAGACCTCTGCTAAGCACTTTATCTCACTTCAGTTTAAAAATTAATAGTGCTGAAATAAGCTGTGGGTGATGATTGCTAAAACCTCACTACAGAATTAAGACTGATAACTTGGACTAGCCAAAAAAGAAATTTTTTTTGCCCCCTCCCCCCCCCAATAAATTCCCGGTAAGTCTTTTGTGCCACTTATGTTACTATTCTATTCCTCTCCTGCAGGTCTTTAAGTAATTTGTTTCCTCCTTTGGCTGTTTTGTTGAATTCCCATCCTTGTGCTGACACTTCACAGGGGGGTGTCAGAAGCACCCCGTTCATTCTGTGCACCCTTATGTTTGTGCCAGTGTCATTAGCAAAAACATTAAACACACTCCATCCTAAGACTTGTGCTTTTGGAGTTTCACCAGTAACATTAGTGTTTACTTTCCCATTACCATCCCAGTCAGCCTCTGAGCAAATTTATGATTCTTACACTGATGACCATCTCTTTTGGTTTAATGGTTTCTCATATGGCACCATATGTATATTATCTTAAATTCAGGTAAATGAAATTGAGGACATTTCATCAGCAATAACCATACATAATCCCAAAATATCAGGATAATTTGGCATTACCTATTCTGGAAAAAAAATATTTCTTTCTTGTTCCTAAATGTTTCTGTATCTTTCACCTTCCTTAAAAATTCTCATGTCTTGCTTACTGTTGATGGGCCTGGGTAATTTTATCACTTCTTCATAATTATAGATATTCAGTTAATAGATCTTTGATGTGTGGCACATATCTCACTTGACTGGTTTACTGAAAACTCTTCATGGAGAAATTCCAGTCCTTTCTTTTACTGTGGAGCTGCAGAGATTTGGCTTCAGTGTTAAATATGATACTTCCTATCTCCCTTCCTTCACGGGTGTCAATGAGACCTGAATCTGGCCTTTTGTTGGAAGCAGCAAGCAATGGTGTGTACACAAAGCTGGGAATGCAGAGAGGGGCAGATGGGATTTCAGAGGGGTTTTTTGATAATTTATCTTTACATATTTGTCCTAGTACACATGAGGCATAACAGTAAGTGATAGAAGGGAAAATTAATCATATTGCTAATGGACAATTTGTCTCCAGGATGATCCCTGAGGGGGGTCCCACAAAGGCTGTTGTCTTTGTAAAATTGAAGCTCACGTGAGGCATTGCATGTATTTTGAGGTGCTGGAGCGGGTCTAGAGGAGAGTAACAAGGCTGTTGAAAGGACTGGAGGGAAAGTCATATGAGGAGAGGCTGAGGGAGCTGGGGCTGTTCAGCCTGAAGAAGAGGAGACTCAGGGGGGGCCTCATCACTCTCCACACCTACCTGAAAGGTAGTTGTAGGCAGGTGGGGGCTGGACTCTTCTCCCAGGCAACCAACAACAAAATGAGAGGGCATGGCCTGAAGCTGCGCCAGGGGAGGTTTAGGTTGGATATTAGGAAGCACTTCCTTACAGAAAGGGTCATTAGACACTGGAATGGCCTGCCGGGGGAGGTGGTGGAGCCGCCATCCCTTGTGGTGTTTAAGGAAAGATTGGATGTGGCACTTAGTGACATGCTCTAGCTAGGTGGTGTGGTGGAGTTTACTTGCTGCATTTGACTTTTAGAGAAGCTAATTGTGAGCTTTACTGAGTATTTTCTGGACCATATACATCTGACCCACCTGGGCCAGGGCAACCCTTGGTATTGATACAGAGTGATGGAAGAAGGGATTGAGGGCAGTCCTGCAGAGAAGGACTTGGGGGTACTGGTGGGTGCAAAACTGGACATGAGACAGTAATGTGCACTCACAGCCCAGAAAGCCAACTGTATCCCGGGCTGCATCAAAAGAAGCCTGAGGGATATGATTCTGCCCTTTCACTCTACTCTGGTGAGACCCCACCCAGAGTACTGTGTCCAGCTCTGGAGTCCTCAGTACAAGGACAAGAACCTGTTGGAACGGGTCCAGAGGAGGGCCACAAAAATGATCAGAGGGCTGGAGCACCTCTCCTATGAGGACAGGTTGAGAGTGTTGGGGTTGTTCAGCCTGGAGACGAGAAGGCTCTGGGGAGACCTTATTACAGCCTTTCAGTACTTAAAGGGGACCTCTAAGAAAGATGGGGACAGTCTTTTTAGCAGGGCCTGTTGCAGCAGGACAAGGGGTAATGGTTAGACTAGTTATAAAGACAACATTTTTTACAATGAGGATGGTAGATGCCCCATCTCTGGAAATGTCCAAGGTCAGGTTGGACAGGGTGCTGAGCAACCAGATCTACATGAAGATGTCCTTGCTCATTGTGGGGAGGTTGGACTAGATGAGTTTTAAAGGTGCCTTCAAACCCAAGCTATTCTATGATTCTATGATCTTCATAGTCAAGAGCATTCCTTATTAGTTCTCTTTCTGCAATACCTTGCACTAACCAAGAAAAGTGAAGCTTTAATTGGTTGTATTAAGACTTATGGATTTTATACCTTATATTTATTGCAGCTATCCTATCTTCAAAATACCTTTTTCCTTAGCACTCCAAATAAGAGTTGGCATTTGACAGCATATATATTTTGGCAGAGATGAGAGCAAGTTAACAGGCTGATGGCATTTTAATTATTTTATTGAGATGGCATTGGCCCAGAATGCTTGTTGGAATTTACAAATGTGCGTTGATTTATATTTTATTTTGTAAACCAGGCCCAAGAGACTGACTAATTAGAAACATGACTCAAAGCTGTAAGGGTTACTTATTGATTCAGATCATGAAAAGACCAGAATGATCAAAAGCAAACATCTATCTCCCTCTTCATCTAGGGTTCAGAAGGTTAAGTGCTATTTGTCTCAAATCTCTGGCATTAGCTCTATCTTTGTGATGGAGAAGACAATATCTGTATCTATTCGGTTTTAGTATGTACTGTTATTATTTAGAAGAATGTGTTTTTCAAAATAAAACCAAGCACAATACACTATTAACTTCTTTCATTAGGTGATACTTCTCTTTTTTCTCCCCTTATATTTTTCATTGTATTTATGTAAAGTTTGAAAAATATGTCTTTGTTTTAGAAGAAATAATATGATTGTCTAAACATACAGGGTTTGTGCTGCAAATCTGATGTGTATACCATGGCAACATATAATAACTTCATTAGTTACTTGGGACCAATTTTAAATGGCATCCACACTTCTGTTGCCATAATGCAGCAAAAATGCTAAAATGTTAATGCATTTGTGGAGTAGTCACAGAAAAGGCAAACCAGAAGTGTTCTATACTGTCTGTGCTGCTCCAGGTCTCTGCTGGAGCCTGGCTTCAGGATAGAAAAGAAGGGGAATGTGTATGTTGAAAACAGAAAATTCAAACTCCTGAATGTGGCTGAGAAAGGTTTTGTCTTCTGGGGAAGAGAGCAGGCAGCATCCACACCTGCCTCCTTCTGCCCTCTGTCCTGCCAGAGAGGACCAATTCTGAGCTGACTTAGGTACGTTCTTCTGTGCCACTAAAGCGCTGCAGAGGGACCCTGTGTGTTTATGGATGTTTCAGATTTTTAGACAATGCCTTTTTCATATCGAAGAGCCTAATGTAAGGAATGTGATTAATTTTTAGTATGTAAGAAAGCACAGAAAAATGTCTTTTGAGTACTCTTCTGTCACTCTGCCTGTGTCATCTCACTATGGCACGCATGCAAAGCAAAGCTAATTGCATTAGCATTGGGGTGCAGCAAGAAGCATGCTGGAGCTGGGTTGGTTTGGAAAGCAGTGCTCACAGTCCTATGCCTGCTGCAACTGCCTGTGCCAAAGCATCCATTACTATGAGCTGGAAATATTCACACCCTCCCACACACAAGGACTGGATTGAGAAAGTTTCATATTGTAGAGTTACTGAAATTATTAAATAGAAAAACAAAGTATGCGTCATACAGGAAACTAATTGATTCAGGTTTAGCAGTGTTAATGGGAGGCAGGACTTTCCATTCCAGATCAATGGGCTTCAGTAACAATTGCCACCAAATCATTGTCATTTTATCACCGCTCAGTGCCACAGCAAAAGTGGCTTAATACTCTCAGTGCAGTCCCTGCAGAAGAGAAGATGTTTTCTCTGGTGATAACAGTCATAGCCTCAAGTGAGAGACCAAGCATAGAGCATCCTCGGCTTTCCTTGCTGGCACAGGGACCGGGACATGCTCAGTATGTGGTGCAGTTATGCTCTCTGTGCTACAGCTCATTTTATTCCTCAAAAGTGAGAGCTTCAGGTTGGGGCTGATGGTAGTCACAGTGTGTCAGGCAAAAACCCCACTGGGTGTCTGCCCACATTGTTCCTGCCAATGAGTGACCATGTTAAACAGGAGCTAGAAGATCCAGGTAATGGAGGCTGAGCACATGGTGTCACAGGTTACAGACACAGTTGAAAGGTTTCTGCCCCCCATGCCCCGGGTTACCCCATCCCAGCTTGTGATCAGTAATGTAAAGGCTAAGCCAAATAAACTCCAGTTTGCTCTGACTCATTCTTTTGCACGGCAGGGCTGTAAACAGCACGTACTCAGGAATCTATTTACAACAAAAAGGAAAAAAAAACCTATCTGGAGACAGCTTTTAAAAAACAGGCTCCTATAAACAAATCTGATTCAGAGTGCAGCCTACAAGACAGCTGATTTAGTTGAGCTAATCTAGCAATTATCTCCAGGACAAGAGCGTTTGTGAATGGAGGATTTAAAAAAAAGCTCTCCTCCAGGGGAAAAGAGCAGGGAACCACTGCTTAAAGCTTTGTCAAGGAGAGATTTCATTTACAAAGGACTTAAAAGAGATATTGTCATGTGGCTAGACTAGTAGGTTGGAATTACCCACCTAAATGTAGATATCCACGTCTAAGTTGGTCAGCTTGGCTATGTTACAGTCAATGAAGAGACACTTGATAGGTAGAGCACGAAGCGTGTTTCCTCTGTTCTCAAAGGTGTCCAAATTAGATGAATTTCAGTGCTAAAAACACTTGTTTCTTACGAGAAAGGAAGCTCCAGTGACTAACTCAGACATGGATCCTTGCATTATAGATGTGTAAAGTTAAGTGAACAAACCCTACCCAAAGTGACAAATATTTTTCCTTTTTCAAACATTTTTACCATTGCTTTTGTTCCATGAAATATTTGAACTGCAGTGACCTTGCCTCCTTACTCTTACTGTTTTATTCTGTACCTTATTAATTTCTTTGGGCTGTAAAGGCTGTTGAGAGGACATTGTTCTTTGCCTGACACACCTACTTACTGCAAAGCACTGTGTACACTGCTGTATAAATAACGTCTCAGAAAAAAATAATGAATAATTGAAAAGGATGGAAAACTTTGTTCAGTTGACTGAAATAATCTAGTAGAAGCTATATAAGAACAGAGTCTACTGGGACAAAATTTCCTAAGCATATCTCTTAAGAATTAATTTTGGCAGTTCTGAATAGAGTTCTGTAAAGATACAAACAAGTCAAAAGACAACTTTAGAGAAGACAAGTGGTTAACAACAAACCGGGGAGCCCTGCTCCAGCTAGAGATAAGCTTGTTGCTGTCTGTTTCTAAAAATCTTCCATAGCTGGAATTTCCATTAAAAGAACTGGTTTGTAGGTTGACAGGAGGAAGAAGCCCCTGTTTCCTTATGGACCGAACAATGTTATTTTTCAACTAGATTGTGAAGTTTTTGGCAGCCACCCTTCTACACTGGGTTGTTTTCACCTTTCTTGAGTGGTGTTGCTGAACCTGCACCTATTTCTGTGGAATAACACTGTCCCACTGACTGCTTTGACACAAAGACTGGACCACAAGGATCTTCCAGGAAGACTCTTCAAGGCTGGTCAGGTTCAATTTACATCGTACTAAACGAGGGATCTGTCATGAAGCAAATGAGCTTAATAAGGAGGCAGTGACTCTTTAATATTACTGTAGATTTCTTGTCCAGTCATGAACAAAATCAAATATTTTTGCTTTTGCTTTGTGTCCTACTAAAGATTTTGATACAGTAATGAGACTTCCTTTGGTCTTTTCCACCTGTCTTCTTCAGAAAAAAATCTTGATGCCACTTTTATTGTTGTGGTAGGTTGACTCTGGCTAGATGCCAGGTGCCCACCAAAGCAGCTCTATCGCTCCCCTCCTCCTCTGGACAGGGGAGAGAAAATATAACAAAAGGCTCACGATTACTGTCATGGGCAAAACAGACTCAACTTGGGGAAATTAGTTTAATTTACCACCTATCAAATCAGAGTAGGATCATGATAAATAAAGACAAATCTTGCCCCTACCGCTCTCTTCTTCCTGGGCTCAACTTCACTCACAAATTCTCTACCCCCTTCCTCTCAGCTGCACAGGGTTATGGGAAATGGGAGTTGCAGTCAGTTCATCCCATGTTGTCTCTGCTACTCCTTCCTCCTCAGCGGGAGGACTCCTTGCACTCTTGCCATGTACCAGCATGGAGTCTCTCCCATGGGAGACAGTCCTCAATGAAATTCTCTAACATGAGTCTTTCCCATGAGTTGCAGTTCTTCATGAACTTCTCCAGTGCAGCTCCCTTCCACAGGGTTCACTCCCTTCAGGAACAGACCGGTCCAGCATATGTCCTCCATGGGGACACAAGTCCTGACAGAAAACCTGCTCCAGAGTGAGCTGCTCTCTCCATGAGTCCACAGGTCCTGCCAGGAGCCTGCTCTGGTATGGACATCATACAGGATCATAGTGTCCTTTGGGCATCCATCAGCATGGGGTCCTCCGTGGGCTGCAAGTGGATATCTGCTCCATTGTTAAACTCTATGGGCTGTAGAGGGACAGCCTGCCTCACTATGGTCTTTACCATGGGCTGCAGGGGAATCTCTGCTCCAGCGCCTGAAGCATCACCTCCACCTCCTTCTTCACTGACCTTGGTGTCTGCAGAGTTGTTTCTTCCACATATTCTCACTCCTCTCTTCAGCTGAAGTTGCACAGTTGTTGTTTTGTTTCCCCCTTCTTAAATATGTTATCACAGAGGTGCTACTACCATCATCTTGGCCAGTGGCATGTCCATCTTGGAGCCAGCTAACATTGGCTCTATCAGACACAGGAAAAGTTTCTAGCAGCTTCTCACACAAGCCATCCCTGTAGCCACCCCACTGCCAAAACCTTGCCATGCAAACCCAGTACAACTGTGTACATTTACATTACTGTATACACTGTGGCTCTCCTGTGACTCTAAATCTTGCTGTAAACCAGGCAAGTAATTGAATAGTAAAAAGTAGTCTACTCATCATGCATCTCTCACAAAGTCATTTTCTTCTTGATGGCTCTCTTATCAGAGATAATACTGTTAATAATTCCATTAAAATATAATTATTTCTTTAATAAATTCTTTAATAAAAACAAACTATGATCTGCAAGTAATTTAGGGAAGGGAATAACTGATGTGGAGAATGCATGTTACCATTACTCTTTAGTGTAAACTAAACATGTGGGGAAAGCTGTAAGATAAATTCTTTGATTACCAAGGTCCATTGTTAGGCACAAAAAGGAGAGCTTCAGCATAATAGAAAGACACCTTTAATTGCAGTGCAGTGATTGTGCTGAGCTGGATACACTTTATGAAAAAATCATACTTGCTCCCAAACCTGTTTTTGTAACATTGACAACACTGATCATGGCAGAAACCTACTGGGGGACTACAGGACCTGTGTGGCTCAATGGAGCCATCGATGAGGACCAGAGGATGGGACAAGCAAACATAATTCTTAATTAAGAAAGCAATCACCTGTACTTGGTACCACCTCTGCACACCATAATCTTTTTGTCTCTGAAAATGGTCACCTTTTGTATAGCAGAAGTGGAAGCCATGCAGTGTGCATACACTTGCTTGGGAAAAAAGACTGCCTGAGACATGTTCAAACTGACTCTAAAACAGCTTTCAGAGTAACCACAGCACGAGAGTCATAGTGGTACAAACTTCATGGGCAGTTGGCCACGTGAAGACCTATACAGAATCTGTACCATTTCATATGGCTTGTGCAGAGGTCTGGGCCGCTTTGGCATTTGCATTATACAGATCAAAGATGATGCAAATATATCTATATGTGCAGCAGTTGTGCCAGTGACTCAGAGCACCCCAGGGATGCACAGGCTCTGGGCTGAATGCTTGCACCTATCCTGGCAGACCACATTTTAAGGGTTACAGCATATCTCATTAGCTTATTAGTCCCCTAATTAAGATTTTGGCTGATGCCTGTGAAGCTGGGTGGAGATTTAGGTGTGCTTTGTTGTCACTTGAGATGTCTTTTTGTCCCGAGGCTTTGTCATTCTTGGGATATAGACTGTGGTTTGTGCTCAGAGACTGGGAAAATAAATATCTTTGCTCGTAAGGCCAGCACAGAAAGGGCAAAAGAGTTTCTGGAGGAATTGCTTGAAAACATGAGTGAGAGCACTTCACTAAAAGGTGCTGACAAGCAGTTTGCTGTGCAGCAGTCAGTTGCAAAGGAAGGGAGTACAAGAAGTCAGACTGAGAAGAGGACTTTGTATGTCAAAAGCTGCAGTGAACCCCCAAACTGGCAAAGAATATAACACTGAAAAAAAGAGGGATCTGCTTATGTGGATTATTTTTGTCATCAAGAGGAGTGCATGAAAACACACTTCATTTAAGATGAGACTTTAAAGAAGCACCAGCTCCATGGGCTTTGCAGGGTGATGAATATTAATTATCCATTAATGATTACAGAAACCTCAAGGACTGACCAAGGGAGGTGTCATTCCAATGCACACAGGTGGGACTGCTTAGGAAATGGGAAAGATGGAGTATCTGCAAGCAACAGGAAACACCACAGGCCTGTGGCCCATACACACCTGGGTTAGGTGCAACCAGCCAGGGGCTTGGCAGAGAAGAACAAACCCTACAGCAACAAGGGCTAAAGAGGAGCAGAGACTGTCCATTTAGAGAGACCAAGTAGTAGCATGCTGGGTAACTGGCAAATGCAGACTTTCAGCCTCCCCCTCTTGTGAATTTGCTTAACCCTGTGGATAACCACATTTTAACATCTTCATATGTTTGTGTAATTTTTGTCTCACAGATAGACAGGGTGTTAGCAAGGCAAATGCTTCCTGAAAAGTAGCATCTTCTGTATACCCATATCAGTTCTGTCTTTTTACAGGTCTATAGCTGAGCATTTTATTTTGTTTGAAATAATAACTATTTTTTTTTAATATTTTCCAGTTTTGCATTGAATATAGTGTTTGAGGGGGTGGAACTAAAAAAGAATTTTCTTTTGTTCTAGTGACCAGTATGTGCTGGAACTATTTTCTGCCTGTGACTGTCTTGTTTCTAACAGTCAGACTCAGCCCTTTTGGATTTGCTATAAACTGGAGCGTGAGACCACACTGCTGATAAAGCCCTTCAACCTTTGCAGACTGTGCTGGTTGTCACTCTCTATCTGACCTTAAATTAGAACTTAAAATTGCAGCTTCTTGCTGATTATATACCCTGAAGAAATATATATATATATATACTTAACTTGCATCTTTTATATACTTTTGAGCCATTCATAAGGAGCTAAGAGAGACAGCATAAATTTCTAGATTATCTATCACTTTAAGAATTGTATAGGATGCTCCCTGCTCATAACAACATATGAATTCCCTCTCCAATAAAAACCCCAAGCATTTACACACAAAAGGCAGCCAGTAAGAAAAAACGTGTGGAAAAAAAATCTGCCCAGGATCAGACTACCATAGTCCTGTGCTGTCCCTTTCCACTGCTTCAGGTTCCCCCATGCTCCTATTTAAAAGTGCAGAGCCCAGGAGGCCAGCTGGTCTCCACTGCTGGATGGCTTGTCTTCTTCGGTGCAGCCCTTGGAGCTAGGCTGTGAGCCCCGGGGCTGCCACCCCCACGCCTTGAGGCATCTCTAGAGGACAGGCAATAACTGGCCTTGGTGGCCATCTGCTCCTCTGCACTTCCCAGCCATGGGGAAAAAAAGCACCATGTGAGGAGACAAGCTGGGGCCATGTCTCAGTGCAAGGCAGCATCTCCTGAACCCTAGTTACTCCAAAAGGCACATTCCCCACCATCAAGCACGTTGTCCTTAACTGCCCTTATATACTGAAAATGCATTTATTTAGGTAGGTATCTAAATTAAACATGCAATAAAGACAGGCCAGTCATCATTATGATTTTGTGTAAATTTTCTTGTAATAAACATAGTAGTAAAATATAATCAAAATATGAAATCCAGTGCTTTTTAAAAGCTTATGGCTATTGACTGGTGTTCATGTTAACTCTTAATTCTGGGTCCATAGAGAGGTGGTCACTCCTGACCTAGAGTTACACTAGAGTTCTTGCAAGAAAATAAACTCAAAATCTTGCAGCTATGAAAAGCTAAGTGCTTATTGGGACTATTACTACTGCTACATTTCTATAGCTGCTTCATCATGTTCCTTATATTGGCCAGTGATCCCCCAAAGACTTCTCTCATGCCAAGGCACCTCAAATGTATTGGAGGTCAGTCTGACCTTGCTGAACTGCCTGCTAGCAATTTTTCTTGCCAAGATCAAGGTAATCAGCAGCTGGAGGTCCTTCTCTTGTTATTGCAAGACTATACGGTAGTAACTATATAGCCTGTTGTTAAAGGTGAGAAATAGATAAATCATCCTGATGGATCACCAAAATAACGTATCAGTATTGCAGCTGATTTGAGTACTTTATGTGGCACTGTGGTGTACTGTATAGGCATATGTCCACTGAGCCGTGATTATGTACCACAGGATGACCACGGTAAGACTATAGTCTTATATATATATAAGTATATATATATACACACACACACATCTATATAGTCTCCTGTGTCCACAGGTCTGTTGGCTTCAGCAGCAGTTTCAGTGCATGCAAAGGGCAGTGCGTGGCTCCTATTTTCAAATGACAATAAGCTCCGAGGTCCTAGACTGCACAGGGGTGCTATCAGAGTTCATGAATCAGATTCACGGAGAGAGCTGTCTAGTGAAATTTGGACCCCCATAGGCTGTATATGGTTCTGGATATTGCCCTGTTCAATGTATGACATTATCTATATATGGAAGAAGTAGTTAAAAAATTGCACAAACAGATGAACTAGGAACACTAAATGATGACAAATTGAAAGTTAAGTGCTAGTGGGAATGTTGGAGGATGTTGCTAACTAGCTTGAATGGCAAAAGTTTTTGTGTATGATATGATGCCAAAGTGGGTGACAACGGAGGTCCAAATGCCAGCAGGAATGATCAATGTTCGCCTTGCAAAGTACTTACCAAACATTTAAAATCATGTTTTCACATTCCTCACTTAACTGCAATCCCTCCTGGATGATTTCCATTCCAGAAAAGTTGGCAGATGAAATGGATGGGTTTCCACAGTACTGGATGTTAGTTTATCTCAAAGATATTTTCCTTTCCTGTCTGAGGGCCTACATAGCTATGGATCAGGTATCTTTCAAATACAGCCAATCTATCTCACTATCTGTATCTCTGGTTTTCAGCTGGGAAAGATCATAGAATCATAGAATCGTAGAATGGCTAGGGCTGGAAGGGACCTCCGAAGGTCATCTAGTCCAGCCCCCCTGCAGTGAGCAGGGACACCCTCAA
>JAAGNO010010822.1:3210-26211 GCA_033439905.1 Ceryle rudis
GGGTGGGGGGCCATCTTGACCCGAACAACGACAGGCGGTATGGGCCCCCAGTGCGCCGGGCCCCTAAAACTGGGGGAAAATGTCCTCCCCCCCCCCCTCCTTTTCTCCCCCCCCCCCCCCCCCCTATTTTATACAGCTTTTACCCTTTTGTGACAAGCCAGCTCTTCCCCGGTGGTCTGATCTGCTCCTGGCTGTTCTGTTGGGCTGTTTTATCTCCAGTTTTTAATCTATTATTTTTGGGCACCTGTTGAAATCAAGGGGATTAGATCGAGAGAGGGGTTTTCAGCTGCTGATACATCAATATCTGCTAGTGGGTGAGGGTTTTGCGTGACAGAAGACTTGGGGATTGATCTAAACCAAAGCTGGCTCAAATCATTAGACAGCAGTGCCCTCTGCTTGGACACCGGAGATGTGCAGCCTGGCTTCTCAACTCCAAAGCTGAGCTCTGAAAAGGGGGGAGGTGGGACCCCCCCCCGGTGCTCCTTCACCCACTGAGTTAGAGAGGAGCGGATCTGGGGAGGAATTGTTGAGGTTTGGGGGTTTGCTGTGTCACACTCGGAAGGGGCAAATACTGCCCTGTGTTAAAAGCACTCTCGACATCTTTTAGCTGGTGAGTTATTTTTAAAAGGGAGTATTTTGGTGACACATGGTGAATAATTCAGTGTCCCGCAGTGGTGGCAGATGGAGGAAATTTGAACTCACAAATTTTCATTCTGGGTACTTGTCTGTCGCTTCTTCTAATGAGACAACTGTAGGGAGCATCTTTCAGCAAACCATCAGGGTGACTTCCTCCTTCCCCCTCCCCTATTTCCACAGCAAAGGTTGTGGCCCTTTGGTGTGTAGCAGGCAGGAAAAATGTCTGTGTTTGCACGACATCACATCGATGTGCAGAGCTGGGCTGCGGCAATGGCCAGGGCTGGCGGCAGTGCCTGGGCTGGAGGTGCTGAGCAAAAGCAGAGTTCCCCTGCAGAGGCGTCACAGCCTCTGGGCTGCCCCTTCCCCACATGTGGACTTGGCAGTGTTAGTTTTATGGTTGTACTTGATGATCTTAAAGGTCTTTTCCAACCCGAATTAATCTCTAAATGGCCTTTCAGTACTTAATTGGGCCTATAAGAAAGATGGGGACAGACTTTTGAACAGGTCCTGTTGGGACAGGACAAGGGGTGATGGTTTTGAACTGAAAGAGGGAGATTTAGACCAGAGAGAAGGGAGAAATTTTTGATGCTGAGGGTGGCGAGAGCCTGTCCCAGGTTTTCCAGAGAGGTGGTTGATGCCCCATCCTTGGAACTGTTACAGGTGAGGTTGGCCAGTGCTCTGAGCAACCTGCTCTAGTTGCAGATGTCCCTGCTCCCTGCAGAGGGTTGGACCAGATGAGCTTTATGACCTCTAAGATTCTATACCCAGATATTTTGAGCAGACTCTTCCTGTTTCTATCCACTTGCTCTGCAAAAACAAATCTGAAAGCAGCTGGGGTGCAGCTTTTCCCCATCCTCCTCTGCTGCTGGGACAACCTGGATGGCCGTACAGGGAATGACTGAGGAGTATTTTCTCATCTTTAGACTTTCTGCGATTTAGCCAAATTCCCGGGGATGCTTCCAGTCAGGAGGTGGTGCTGGGAGTGAGGCAAGGGAAGGAGGCACTTGGGGCTGCTGGAGAGGAGAGGATGGGCTCAGACAGGCCGAGTGGCTGCTGGGTGCTGCGACGTGGTGGGGCCATGGAGCCGACGGTCTTTGGTCAGCAGATGGCACAAAAGTCGTGGCTGAGAGCCTTGGGCTGGGAGCAGAGATGCTAGGAAAAAATTACTGGGGGGAAAGAGCATCACCCTGCAGCAGGAGGCACCACAGGCAACCAATACTAGTCCCATCCAGCCTCCTCCGCGTCTCCCAGTGAGTCCCAGCAGGATCCCAGTCTGTAATCTCTCCCACCAGCAGCTCTGTTAGGATTGGAGGATCCCAAACTCGTCATCGGGTTTCCTGCAGCTGCATCCTGCTGCTTCACCAGACAGCAAGTCTGTGCAGCTCCTGGCTGGGTTATTCCACGGGGGATCTGAGGGGTTATTGACCACCCCGGGAGCAGGAGGCTAAGGGGGTCTATAATAAAAAAAACACAACGAACAACCTATGACAAGGAAGATAGGGGAGAAGTGTGAAGGGAAGTGTTGGGGGTGCAGATGCTCCTCGGGGAAGGGGGACTTTAGTCTGTGTCTCTTTGCTGTTCAGCGTGCAAAGCAGCATCCCAAAGGCATCACAGAATCATTAATGCTGGAAAAGACCTCCAAGGTCATCAACTGCAATCCCAGACATTGCCCTCAGTGTTGCCCCCCCCAGCCCTCCAGCCCTGGAAGTGGGGTATAAAACCCTCCACCGCCCTTCGAGCCACCGGGCTGAGGCAATCTGGGAAGATGTGCAGCGAAAGCTGAGTTCTGTTATCTCCTGACCTCCCAGTTTCACCTCCCCACCCCCAAACCACAACATTCTCACTTAAAAAAAAAGAAGGGTGGGGGGAAGGTCCCCTCTTCCACCCCACCCGCTCCCTATGTCCTCCTCACAGACTGCCCAGGGTTTGTGAGGATCCAGCACTGCACAAGAGTTCTTTATGATTGGGGCTGTCAGGCTGGGTTAAGTGGGCAGATGGGCCTGGCAGACGTGCTCGGGCTTGCTTTCTGCTCTGGAACAACCCCAGGGCTCACCACATCTTGGGGTTTGTGTTTTGGTTTGGTTTGCTTTTTTTTTTTTAATGGGAGGCATGTATTTAGATAGAGGAAAGTTCGCTTGGATGCTGGGCCAAAAAAACATAACTTAAAATATCTGGACGAAGTTCCTAAAATAAGGAGAATTGTTTAATTTTTTTTTTTTTTTGTTCTCTGTTGTCATCTGTGGACGCCACATGCTGAAATCCCAGGCATGCTAGTATGTAAATAAAATGCAGCCTCAAATAATTCACAGGGCAAGGGGGAAACGCATCCTGCGTTATCAGCTATTACATGTCATAGATTTCCTATTTGTCAATCTATCCACCCTTAAAATATATAAACTGGCTGTGAGCAATTTCCTGAGCTGGAGTGAAATATGTGCTGAAGCAATCGGAGGTCAAACCCAGCAGCTCATGTGGTGCTCACGTTTGTGGTGTGTGGTGCTCACGTTTGTGGTGTACTCCTTGGAATTTGATTTAAAAAAAAAAAAGAAAAAGAAAAAGTTGATTAATGATAGGGCCATCAGCTCCCAGGGTGAGCTCAGTCATTTTCCACTTGTGATTAAAATGCTGCCAAAAGGAAGAACCTCCTTAAGAAACCCAAGTGGATGAATTGTGGAAACTCCTCCGTGGGTCTTGGCCTGATGATTGGGAGAGTCAGAGGCTCCCGAGATCCCAGTCCCAAGTCTGGAATGTGTCCCCCTGTTTCACAGGTGGCAGCCAAGGTGCAGGCTCGTGCCCATGCTCCACTTCTTGCACAGCACAAATCCCCAGCGTTTGCACCCACCCAGCCCCGCTGCCTCTGTTTGCACAGAGAGTAATGTTTATTCCACTCCAATCAGATTTGCCCTCGTCTATTTTCACACCACAGCAATAAATTTTGCCCTGGTTTGGCCTCTAAAAGCAATGATGTGCCACGGGCAACACAACCTCAGGCATCTTTCTGCGCACAAGCACGAGCATTGCCACTGCAGCTCCACCGCACACAGGACCAGGAGGCATCACCTTGTTGCCCCTGCTGCGGTGGTTTCTGCAGACCCAGGCCCAGACCCTTTTGCACTGGGAGCCACATGCTTTAGATAAAGCTGGGATTTACACCGTACCCACCCCCCTTGGGTGCAGACAGCCCTGAGCAGTGTTTTGCACAGCGATGGTGGGTTTTGTTTCCAGGCTGAGAGCAACACCACTAAGGTTTCACTCCATTATTCAGTTATCAGGGAGATGAGGTTACTGAGCAGGGGGACGATGATGCTGTGGGGATGACACAGCTCCTGCCAGGTGTACCCAGGGTGGCACCCTCTCTCCTGTCCCCAGTAAATGGTGCAGGCTGAGCAGATGTTGCCTCTGCCGCTCATCTCAACCTCTGAGCAGGTCCTGCCTGGGCCATGCCATGGCAGCTAGATGTGGCAATGGGCAGCTTCAGATGGTGCCTACAGCCATGAGTTTCACAATATATATTTTTGCCTTTCACAGTTTTCTACAGCTCCCTGACAGGAGGTTGGAGTCAGGTGTGGTCAGTCTCTTGCTCCCAAGCAACAAGTGACAGGACAAGAGGAACCGGCCTCAAGTTGCCCCAGGGGAGGTTTAGGTTGGAGCTGAGGAACAATTTCTTCCCCTCCAGGGCGGTCCCAGGCTGCCCAAGGCAGTGGTGGAGTCCCCGTGATCCCTGGAGGGGTTTCTAAGCCCCCCGTGGAGCTGTGGTGCTGAGGGACACGGGTTCAGTGGTGCCCTGGCAGTGCTGGGGGAACAATTGGACTCCATGAGCTGAAAGGGCTCTGCCAATCAAAACTGTTCTATGATTTTCAGGAGCATTTAGTTGGCTTCAACATGGCCTGGGAGCCACCTCTGGCTGGAGGAAAGACCAAGATCTTATTTCCCACTGTCCCATCTCACCAGCCTGTCCCAAAGCTCATGGCCCAGCTGTGGAGCTGGGAGTGGTGCACGGGGGTGTGAGTGTGGGGAAGACCCACATGCTGGCCCATGGGGCTGTGCCTGCTCTGCTCAGTGCTCATTTAGTCATCTCACTGCATTTTCCTCAAAACCAGTTCTACCAATGGCTTTTTTTGACAAGTCTTTGCCCTGAGCCTGCCCAGCATGGCAGCTGGGGGGTCAGTGACCCCCCTCCCTGGCTCTGTAAGCCTACGACTACCCACCATTTGGGCTGAAGCAGGGATTGAGCTGTGTCCCACAGCCAACACCAGTGGGAGCCCTGCTTTTGAGCAAGCAGGGTGACAAAATGGCACCACGAAATGACACCGCACGTAGGCTCTGGGGTGGGTCTGAGGGAAGAAGGGGCAGCATGGCTCACTTAAAAGGCTTTTAAAAATACAGCAAAGTTTCTTTACATTATTTAAAAGCTTCTTTAAAGAGCAGCTGCCTCCTATTAATACCACTCGGGCTGATAATCTTTGCTTGGATCTATCTTTAGAGAGTTGCCAGCACAAGCGGGAGCTGGAGGTGAAGCACAGGGTGACATCAGGCTGCACAACGTCTCCAGGGGCGGCCAGACCAGCTGAAAACACATTGGAGCCTCCCCAGGAGGAGAAGAGCCAGTAGGAAAGCAAATAATGCCCCTGGTTTTTTTTGGTGGGTTTGGAGAAACCCTTTGGGTTGCCTGTTTGCTCTGAAATGGGTCTTATGACACTTGAGAACAGCTTTCTGGGAGCAGTCAGACACATGGGGCTGTGCTGCCCACCTGGAATGTGGATCACAATGGGCTCTGCTGGCTCAGCTGGGATGTGGTTTGAGCCCAGCTTGGGGGAAAGTGCACAGACCAGCTTTGGGTTTCTTGCTGCCCAGTGCAATCCCTGTAGCAGTATTGGGACCACTGTGTTAGAGGTGGCTGCGCTGGGGTGGTGGGGACTGAACAAACCCTGCAAGAGTCTGCAGAGATGAGGCTCTGCCCCAAACCAGCCCCTGCTCCTCTCTGCCTTGAGTCCAGGCTAGAATCGAGATGATTCCTTGTTTTCAGATGCTGTCCTTTGACGCAAGAGTGGCTTCAAAGGGGACCCTGAATAATCCTGCTCTCTGGCGTCAGCACTGTGGGGGGAAGAGGGCGAGCAGGATCAAAACTCTTTGACTTGTTTTTATTTCCTTTGCTTTCTTAATCGCTTCCTGACAGCCCTGGAGCTGCATGAGAAATCCTCCGGAGTGATGCTGTGCAAGGGCTGACGCAGCTTTTACCCCATTCCCAGCAGAGCCGTGGGAGGAGTTTGGGTAGGGTCTAACACTGAGGTTTAGCTCTGCCCTTTGCCACCATGCCCAAATCCCAGACTGCTTTAGATTTCATCAGTAATGGTCTTAAAATCAAATGGCAGCTGAGCCAGGATCCCAAAACACCTCACCAGGAAAGAGCATCTCCCCGTTCTCTTTTCTGTCATGGCTTAAACCAAATCCACTCTTAGTTTGGCTCAGCTAAATGTATCCCAGGGGTGAACAGGGCTTTATGGGAGCTCAAACCTCAGCCGAGCATTGGGACTTGAAGGTGGCAGTGAGCTGGGACTGTTGACTTGCTTTTTGTAAAGCACTTAGGGGCAATGAACGTGGGTAATCCTTCCTTTGCTCAGCGTTTGAGAAACTTATTACCACATTAAAACAACATTTACGACCTTGGTAAGGAGCTGCTGCCTGCGTGACAAGCAGCAGAGCACATCAGACCTCTCTGAGCACACATGTAATTTAGAATAACCACTGTATTTATTCGCTCATTCATATTGTGTCCATCAGCTGAATATCAAGGGATGATGAAAAAAACGAATGAGCAACTTGCCAGAACCCGGCCACACAGGGCGATGTCAGCTGCTCCTGCTGGCCTTTTGCTCAGTGTCTCCAGGAAATTCAGGTTATAGGGAAGATTTTACTCTCTAGTTGGCAAATGATGAGCTTTTTCTAGCAGTCTGAGTACCAGAGAGGAGGGTTATTTGCTATTTGTGTGGCAGGTGTAACACTTAGCTGCTGCAAAATTAAGTAGGAGATGGTAAAGCTGAGCAGGGCACCAATGCATGCAGGATTTTTTTACAACACTAATGTGCCTTTTTTAGCTGTGCTTGGGTGTGAAATCTGGGAGACATTGCAGCCAGATGCTCCTGGCAACTATATTGCACATAAATGGGATGCGGGTGGTAGCCATGGCTGTGCACTGGAGAAGGGCTGGTGTTTGGGGTGGGATTGTCTCAGCTGGGGGCTTTTCCAGCCTTGCTGGATACCTGTGAGCTGAAGTCAGGGATTTGTGAAAGTGTCCTGAATAGCCTCAAAAGGGGATACCAGGAAAATCCTGGGTATTTGTGGAAAATTTCTCTGGATGCTGATCCTCCCCAGGGCACTGAGGGGCCCTGAGGCTTCAAGCAAAAGGTCCCTTACACTTGACTCTGATTAGTGACTAACGAAGGGGTGGGCCTCAGGCTTGGTGGACTGCAAATCCACCCCTCGGAAGAAGGACAGCACACAATGCTGGGAGCAGAGCGGGACGCCTTTCCACACCAGAGGAAAAACCAATATTGTCCTTCTGGTAATCTCATTTTTTTGGCCAGAATGTACCACTCCCCATCCTTAAGGGAAGTTTGGTCCCTGACCTGGGAATCCAGCTCCAGGGCTGGTGCATCTCCCCAAGGGGCCCCATGGGTGGATCTGCCCAGAGAAGCCCTTTCCTCTGATGCAGCCCCATCAATCAAAGCTTTAATGGTGGCAGCGGGGCTTGGGTGTCTGTCCTCGGCGGCACCTACACGAGTGACGAGGAGGAAAGCGCTCGTGCGTCGTTGGGATTCTCTTGACTCACTGAGAGCAGCTCCACCTCGTCGGTCACGCACTGTTCTGCGAGCCACCGTGACTCTTGGCCTCCTCCTCCTTCCTTCTTCCTGAGGACAACGTCTTTGCCCAAAGGAAGGAAAGATTTACCTCGGGCAGGAAAGATTTGGGACCGCACGGCAGGAGTGTCCCACCCGGACAGGAGACTGTGGCCAAAGGGGAAGGTTGGTGGGGCAGGGAGCTGAGTGATGCTCATGGAAACTTGGCCATGGGAGCACTGGAGTAAGCAAATATGACGGAGAAAGGATAAACCCAAGAAAACATCTGTATTTGTCTCTTATTGTTCAAATTAATTAATTTTTTTACGTTTTCACACTTGAGACTTCTCTGCAAGTCTACCCTGCAGGGGGCTGTGCTCTTCACGGTGGCTGTAGGAATAAAGGCTTATTTAGGAAAAGATCAAAAGGGACCTTTTTCAGATAATTATCCACAAATGTGAAGTCAGATCTCACGGACGGGCACCTCATTCCCATGAAAATCACGGACAAGTGAATAGAAGTGATTGTAGGAAACACATGTGAAGCAGTTAAGCAAACAATGGCTCAGAAAAAGATTTTTGTAAGTCCTGAAAAAGCTTTGAGGATTAATTATCAGCACAGTAATAAAAATAAATAGTTAGGCTCTCTCTGCTGGTTCGGACTGTCTAAATTTCCCGGTTGAGAGCAAAATAGTGCAGGGGGTTTCGGCACGACTGGTTGGAGATGGCTGTTGGTTTTACTGAGCCTGGTTGATTACTCCAAGGTAAACAGCACATCAAGAGAAGAGCAGGGATTTGTTTCTGCAGCACAAAACACTTGAAGCCTGCAGATGAAAACCCTGAAGGAAATTCAAAGTAACCAACTGGAATTTTCTCCCATCTTGAGAATACAAGGCACACAGTTTCCATAAAACGATTTCTTCTCTTTAAATAACTATTAATACCAGCCCCATTTTTATGTGCCTCGACCCGCAGCATCCATCCCAGGCAGTGGAAAGGCTGGAGGGGGAAGTGGGGAGGTGCAGGTAATGGGGAATCACCCTTTGTACCTACAGACAGGGCTACCCTGGCATTTCAGGCTGTTTAAAAATAAAAACCAAAGAGAAAAAAAAAAAAAAAAAAAAGAAAGAAAAAAATCCTGTGTGAAAATAATTACATCCCCCCACACACACACCCCACCCCACCATGAGCTCATACAGGTTTTACTAGTTTTTCCAGCTGTCTGGAAATAAAGCTTCTGTGTCTCTCACAGGTGTTTTCTGCCTAAGGTTCTGCAGCCGCTTGCATGGCAGATCTCTCTCCGCTGCCCAGGTAAGGGGCTTTACAGCAGAAAGCTGATGTTACCTCTGAAGCCCAGCTTGGCCTTTTTGAGAAGGAACTCAGCCAGGTTTGTATGTTCCAACCCAGGTGAGGAAGAGCTGTCTCCTTGGAAAAAAAAAATAAATTTGTGGATGCCTTGTGCTGTTGAACAGTATTATCTATACGTGCTGAGTATCCTCCCTCTGATCAGGCCTGGGAAAGCAGGATTTCAAGCAGCGTCACCCTCAGAAGTCCATCAGCATCATTTTTTGGCCATTACTTTGCATTGAAATATATAAAAATCTCAACTGCATTTGTAGAACTCAGTGCAAGTTCCCCAGTTTATAATACAGTAAATTCTGTGTCTATTGCGTTTCTTCTGCCTTTGCCTTTTGTATCTTGCCCATCAGAACTCACATGATGGGACCAACCATGGCGGAGTCCGTTTTTTTTCACTTTGATTCTATCTTTAGCATCCTATTTCATTTTATTATTATTATTTTTTAACTTTCATATTCCCAGTCGTACCAGCTGAACCATGATGGCAAAGACAATGTCCTTTATTATATTGGGAAAAAGGTTTTAGTATTTTTTTATTGCTTTTTACTTTTCTAAGTTCACAGGAGGCAGGAAGTGGAGCCTGGTCCCAAATTTCACTCCCAGTGGCTTTGCCCAGCATCATTCAAAGTGCCAAGGATCACACTCCTCCTCTCTTTCTTTCCCTCTCTCCCCACCTTGCTCAGAACAGCAGAACAAGCAGGAAGGGTGAGGAACAGGAAAAGCTGAAATGATTTTCCCCTTGTTTTGTAATGAAACTTGGGGGAAAAAAAAAAAAAGGACAAGACAAGAACATCGGTCAATCATGTGCTTTGGGCCTCGGCCAAATCAAATTAACTCTTGGTCTGTTTTTTACATTTGAAGATGACAACCACAACTTCAGCACACCAAAGTGTGGCAGTTGGGATCGCCAGGTAAAAACATCCCATGAAATTTCCAGTGATGCTATTGAATATTTAGAATAACAATAAAAATTTTATAAGTACCCCCTAAATGAGCTGATTTCTCTGTTCTTTTTAAAGGACTTCACTCGACTCATCCCGCCTGCTTTATATGCTCTGTAAATGAGCTGTTGACATTTTAATCTATAGGATACATAATCCCCACCACAAGCTCTTACATTTGGGAGAAGAAAGGGGAAACTGTATTATAACACTGCAGTTTCTGGTGGAACACAGTTGATGTTGCTTTGGACCATGCTGGAGGGTTCTCATGTCATTTACTCCTTTCATTTCAGAGTTGAGTTTTAGCATTAAGGGGAGAAAGGGAAAACCCAGCCCAGAATCAGCAGCTTTTCAGGCAGAATTTGCTGTGTAGAATTATTACAGCTCTGTCCAGATTTCTAAGCAACTCTGAGCATTGGGTTGAGGTGCTTTGAGCCAGAAAAAAAACCCTCAAATTCTCTAAGAGCTGTTTGTTTTTGAGCAGTGCTTTGCTGAGGAGGAAGCCACACAGACTGAGATTTATGGTGATTTCACACGAACAGTACACTGCATTGACAGTAATTATTTTATAGTTGTTATTAATTACAAAATAGCTTTTGGAAAGCTGGCTTTTGGAAGTGTCTGGACTGTTTCCGAGGTGCTCTCTTTGCAAAAGCAGAAATGTTTAATCAGCTTTGTTTTGCGCAATGTATCATTCACTGTTTATCCCCCAATTTTCAGTCATTTCTAATTGAACATTGTCCCTGTTGCTGCTTTAGGTCCACTAAGTGGTGTTGGGGGCGTTATTTAGCAGACAGTGATTCAGGGGATGCATGTGTTCAGCAAGTGATTTGGGGATTCCTGCTAGTGGAAAAGCAAATGAAGACGTCAGGGTGTGACAATGTTTCTGTCCAAGAACGCCAGCACATTGTGTGACTCAGTGGCACTGGTATCTAGATGGGTTTATGCCTTCAGAAATCGAATGAGTGGGATGCTCAGTTACAGCAATGATGTTCTTGGTAATTCTTTCTGCTTTTAACTTTTTCATTTGGAGAAAGGTTGTTTATAGAATCATAAAATGGTTTAGGTTGGAATGGACCTTAAAGATCACCTTGTTCCAATCCTCCTGCCATGGGCAGGGACATCTCCCACTAGAGCAGGTTGCTCAAAGCCCCATCCAACCTGGTCTTGAACACATCCAGGGATGGAGCATCCACAGCTTCCCTGGGCAACCTGTGCCAGGGTCTCACCACCCTCAGACTGAAGAACTTCTTTCTGAGAAGTTCTGAGAACTTCCTGAGAAGTTCTGAGATGTTACGAGAATCCTGATCAAATTGGTATCAAGCAGGTGCAGGGTGGCTTGTCGCTATCTACAACCAATAACAGTGAAGGGGAGCTCAAGGAAGGTCCCATTTCCTTGGCACCTCAGCCCTGGTTTACCACAACATTAAGTAAGTGCTGCTCTGGCTCATCACTTCCCAGTGCTGTGACCAGCACTTGCTTGCAAAGAAGGATAAATTCTGATGTGGTAAGTCACTGTGCCTTATCCTGAACTCAGTTTTTCACTAGAAAGGGATTTCAGCAAAAGCAAAGTTATAATAGCCCCTTTAGAAAGCAATTTCTAAGTTGCTGCACAAAACAAGGAGGGAGAAGAGATTTTTTTATTTTTTATTTTTTTAAATCCACCCATATTGCTGATATTTATTCCTTGGTTCTTACCCTAAAGTGACGGGGGAAATAGTTTTCTCAACTTTGCAGCAGTAACTCTGAATTCCTCTGCCAGTCTTTCTCTGGTGAGTATGAAAACTTTTCTTGATCTCCCACTGGAAATTAGAGATTTTCTGAATGAAGTGTAAATGTACTTCAAAAGCCAAAATCAAAGTGGTTTCTTTTTGCTGTGGTGCTGTTCATTAAAAAAAACGCATTCATTAAAAAAAATGGCTCTGCCTTAATGTTATGAGGGTCAATAAGATACAAAATAAGAGCCAAAGAAAGAGTCAGACACTAAAACCCCTTAAATTTGACATTTTATTTCTTTGCAGAAGAAAATCCAACATAGGCCTCATTATGTTATGCATCTTTAATTATAAAAATAAGCAAAGAAAATAACTTGCATCTTTCTCATTACTATGATATGTTTCAAATAACCTTTATATGAACACACTGAGCTTTAAAAATGTAATTTAAACAATAAATAATGACATATACCAGATATGCTCACTGTTTATTCCAGTACTCAGAAAAAAAAAAACCAAAAAAAAAAACCAAACAACCAAAACCCCCCGAACTCTCTCCCCCTAAGTATCTTTAAATTATAAATACATAATGCAAATTTATAATGGCACAAAACATCTAAAGTGCAAACAAATCACAATGAGAATCATGCAGACCTTTCTAGAGAAGCCCCTCCCAGCCCCCGAGAGAAATCACTTTGCAATGAACACAAGATTAAAAAAATAAAGCATTAAGAGATTAAATAATTTGTGAAATAGCTGGACTTAAAATATTTGAGACTCATTCCCCACCCCCGGGGGTGCCCTCTCACCTAATCCAAACCATCTAAAGTCAGGGGTCCTCCTGAGGCGAGGGGAAAAGCCTACCCAACCTCTGTGCCCCCCTCCCCTGACCAGAGGGAGCTTTCCATGACCAGCTTGGGCTAGATGGTGAAGTTAGGCAAGGTGAGCCCCGGGCCTTTTGAATTGATGGGTATGTGCCTGCAGCTTCCCCACTGCTTCACGGGGCTGGGGGGGTGGAAAGTGACATATTAAAGCAGCTTGGGATTCTCGCGGTGTAGTCAAGGCATCCTCCAACACAGTGAGCACCAGTGAGGAGGAGACAGAGCTTTGGTTTGCCACCTGTGATACCAGAGCAAGTCACAGCAGGGGGAATTATTTTCCCAGTCATCTTCCCATCCATATTAAGGGGACAACAAGTTTAAATTCCTACTGGAAAGTTAATAATGAAAGCCCAAAAAGACATGGTCTGGGGTAACCTCACCCTCCTCCCCATCCCCAGATCAGCCTTACAAACCCTCTTTGGGTTTTCAAAGCAACAGAGAAGCCACCTGCCACGAGGAGCATCTCCATGGCAAATTGTGACTGCCAGACTGGTTTGGGTGGGAAGGGACCTTTCAAGCTCATCTGGTCCAACCCCCCTGCAGGGAGCAGGGACATCTGCAACTAGAGCAGGGTGCTTGGAGCTCCAGCCAACCTCACCTGCAATGGTTCCAGGGATGGGGCAGGGAGGCTGGGAGGATCTGGGCAGTCATTTGGACACTGTCCTGAGCCAGGTGAAGGCCTTTCTGTAATATTTCCACCACCAACAACATGCACTCGATGCTCAAACCCCAGTGGACATGCCCTGTGGGTTGTGACACCACAGGGCGGAGAGTTGCACACACACCATTCTGGGACCAGCCCCTAAGCAGAAGTCAAACTTTTAGGGTCAGGATATTCAAGGGGCCTTTAGTTTTCACCTTGCAAAACTTCTTCGTGTTGGACTCTACCGGACTGTGAGTTAAGAATGAGCAATATTGCATCTTGCTTGCCCTGGACGGCACGATTCAGAGTATTAAAAAAACAAACAAAAACCAATCAACCAACCAAAAAAAACCCCAACAAACAACAACAAAAAAAAACCCCAAAACACAACAAAAAATCCCAACCCTCTACCGTCAGCAACATTTTTTGCTGCTTACAGTTTTATGACAGCACTTTTGGGCTACATTTAATGAAGACAGCAATATTAGAAATGCTGCCACTGCATCTGGTTTCAATATATTAGCAGCAAGTTATTGTTTAAAGGCTTTGTGGTTTAAAAAAAAAAGTTATATTGCTTTAGATTTTGAAAAGAAAAATAGATCCCTCCTTTATTAGCTCTCTAAATAGTTGAGCAAGAGTCGTCTCCTCTGCAGACGGACTCTAACAGGATAGATTCGGAGCATGGAACTGGCCTTGCTGATCCCACACCACAATGTGGCTGGTTTGGTTTTGGCCAGACTACTGTGAAGAGCAGTGTTTGGGGGCTCCCAGCTACTGCTGCAGGACAAGCTGCTCCACTTCTGGGTGCAGAGGCTGCCAAGGAGGTGGATGGAGGAAAGGCAGAGCTGGGAGCAGTAACACATGTGTCAGGCCTTGGAAAGATGCCGCTTTACTGCTGAAGCTTAAAGAGAATTGAAGGAATTTTTTCCTGCCTTTCCCCAGAAATTGACTTTCTAAAGGAAGTTTTACCCTGCGGCAGCTCTGAGACCCTAAAGCGGCTTTTTGTCGGCCATCGGCTAATTCCCCAAACAGCTCTCCAGCAGCACTTGTGCCCTGGGTAGAACCACATCTCTCAGCAGCTCTGTGGAGATAGGACTGGCCAGTCTCAACTTTTCTGGGTTCCTTCCCCCTTGCCACCCCCATTTTAACTAGGAGAAAAGAGGCTTGTTTCTGGCCCTGTATTTTCTGTCCCAAACATTTTCCCTCTTCTGTTGTAAAAAGGCCACAGAGTAGAATGTGAGCTCTTGAATCTGAGAGAGATACTGTTTCCAGGAAAAAAGAAATCGCTAACTTACAAAACTAAGTTTATGCAATAAAGTTATTATATACTGCTCCTTTTAAGCAGACTCTCGTGGAATTTATGTACAGTACATGACAGATTTTAAAACTATTTATACCACAGTTAGAGCAAGACCTTTAACATTCTAGTCTTAAGACAAGGTTTGTTTTTTGTTACAATTTCTTTTAAAGCTTTAGACAGTTAAATACAGTACATAGATGTTAGCTTTTAAATACAATGCAAGATTATGTAACCTTCCAACTAGCTTCAACCACAGACTGGCACCTCTTTTAATCGTTTCCATAGTACAAAATGTTCCTTTCCTGATTTGGTGCATGTCAGGGGGTTAGTCTGAACTCATTTTGCACTGTGGTGCCAGGTCACGGTAAACACAGAATCACCCACAGCTAGCAAGTTTGGGAAATCAATGGGTTAACAGAGGTCTACTGGAAGGATTAGGACTGAATGAGACTAAGAGACCAGGAACATGACATTCATATTCGTCCATGGCCAGCACAGATTCATAACACGAATTCCACTGACGTCTTTAGGATGTGCAGTAGTTGTTTAGTGCATCTATCGTCGCCTACCAGCTTACAAGAGAGAACAAGCTGTTCTCCTTGGTGCCAAATCTTCAGACTTCTATGGTGTCAGCACTACAGTACATTTAGAGTTTGGTGTCTGAAGGCCCAACTACAGTACGGTTCTATTTAAGACTAAGATTGATTGGGGTATCTTTTTGTGGGGAATAAAAGAGATGGAGATGTTTTGACGGCAGGAAAGCTTGAGACACCGAACACAGATCCATGCAAAAGTTTTGTTTGAGAGGAATAGAAAATATTCATGACTAAATCTAAAACCAGTTCCTAGTCATTATTAAAACTAGCTACAGTACGCTTGGTCTGGGTGCATTACTCTTCTAGAAGAGAGCCTTCAGCTTTGGTAGTGCTTAGCATCCCTCACACACCCACTGCTGCTCCCCCAAGGCATTACGCGCTTTCGGCAGAGCTGCGCTTCGCATGGGCTGGGACAGACCCCTCACCTCGGAGGTTCCTGAAGTAGAGTTTTAGCTTCTGCGGCTCAGTGATACGTCTTCTGGTGAAGTCAGTGCGTGGGTGACCTTGGGCACAGTGATCTGTCTGCAGCAGGTGGAAGAGGCTTGCCATGTTGGGCCCGATCTTCTCCATCAAGCTGTCCTTGATGGTGCTAACAGTCTCCTCATCACACTCCAACAAGCTTCTCACCAGCTTGTTGTAATACCTGCATGAGAGTTACCGTCCATTATTCCAAGGCACTGTTCAGCAAGACCAAAGAAACAAGGTAAGAGCCAGTCTCAAGCCAGGAGACCAGTCCAAGCAACAAAACTAAGAGAATCGCAATTTGTAATCGCTCAGGGTGTGCCCAAAGTACAATGTACATATTCTCACTGCATGTAACAAATGCCCTGGAGGTGCTGTGCTCATGACATACGGAAGCAGCACAACCCATACAACTTCTGATTTAGTTGCCCTAAAAGATAACGCTCTAAGTTTTGGTGTTGTGGTGGTGGATCAGGAATAAGGTGAGAGCAATGAGTCAAGATGTAGTAATTGGCTTAAGTGTGTGTTTTAGTCTCTGCTAAACGACCGGAGTTTCTAGAACTTTAGGAAGAAAAATAATTGCATATTTTTAATAGAGATACCACCCATCACCACACAGGGTAACAGACTGCTCCGAGCCAGTACAACCCTTCCTACGACCGTGTCCATCCCTGTGGCACCAATTCCCTTTTGTCCCTCACACTTTCCCTCCATGCACAGCCTTTAGCAAGTGGGAGAAGGAAGCTGAGCCCAAGTCAGAGCCTGACAGATGCATGTATTCCCTGGGGACAGATCTTTAGCACATACAACCAGTTGTAACTTCCAATAAGCAGACCATGCATTAAATCACAAGTGAGGACCTTATGCTTTGCCCTGTTGTATGCCTGCCTCCCACATTTTCACTGCTCAGCAACCTCCAGTATGCGTTCCTCGCTCCAGGAGGGAGCCAGGAAATTGTGCTGGTCTGTTTCTCTAGTGCTGCTTGAGCTGAGTGGAGAACAGGACTCAAAGGAAGGCTCCTCCACAAGGCCACACAGCACAGCCCTCAGGCAGGGACAGCAAAGCTCGCAAGTGGGACCCCACAGCACAAGAGAACATCTTCCTAAGGACAGAAAGTTGGGATAAGAGGAGCAGTCCCATATTTACTGGGCTACTTCTGCCTGAAAGGATGCTGGGGAACTTATTTTAAGGCTTTAAGGTCACCGTGACATTTTTCCACAGGAGCAGAGAAGAGAATAACCTGCAGGTGGAGGAGGGGAAGGAAGAGGGAAATGAGAGTTCCCATTCAGACTCCTTTCCTAACTCTCAGCTCTGGCCTTTAGAGCAGCCAGGGGAGGTCAGGCGAGGTTAAAGCCTCTGCTGCACTTGAAGTACAAAAGACCAGGCTTTGGCACGGCGCAAGCACAGTGGGGCAGCGCTAATATCAAGGTCCAAAGCGTGCACAGTAGTTGATGATGAACACATCTGCATGAGCCATGCACCCAGCTTATATCAGCCCCCATCTCACCGGACAGGAGGAGCAGATCCTATCCACCTTCCTCTGCCGTGCTGCCAGCACCTCCTTCCTACAAACACAGCTTGGTGGTTTCCATGGCTGGAGCTGCAATCACATGCCTTGCTACTGTCTTCCAGTAGCCAGACTGCAAGCAAAGGCACCAAGCTTTCCTCTCCTGCTCCTGCCATGAGATTAAATCACAGGAAGATGCTATGACCTTTAACTACTTCCTCTCAGCGTCCCAGGCCAAGTGGCACATTCTTATTCTGTGGCTATGTTGGGACAGGGGATGGGAAAGCAGGATGCCTTAGGAGACCTCAGTGTAAACTATTAGCTGGGAAATCCTGCTGCTTTTGTTACTCAACCTGTCATAATATCCTTTGGCTTTGACACGGGGCTGAGGGGGGAGGAGTTCCCTCTGTGCTGGGAAGACAGCGGCTCCAGTTTTAGGCTTGGTGTCCTGGCGAGGAATGTCACCAGCACGCTATCACACCACTGCTGCTATCCCTGCATCCTCCCTCGCTCAAGTGTCCACATGTGCCCCCTTCACCACGAGGTCCCGACTGCCCCACCGAGGGCTGTTTAACTCCACAATCCATCATATTGACTTGAACTGCTCTTCCAGCGTGTAAAACACTGATGCCACAGCGCTGCCTGCTCCTTGTCCCAGCCCTCAGGGAGACGCTGAAGCAAAACTCTTCCAAATTTCCTTGGAGGAAGAGGGGAAAGACACAACTATCAATTTTGCCTTCCCACAAGTATAATTTTCTGGATGTAGCATCTAAAATAGAGTTTTATATAATAAATTTATTCTGGTCAGAGATGAAACATCTACATATCACTTGTACACTTGTCCTGGGATAGGTCTGGAGGCTTCAGTTCTTCTAGATCAAGTCAAATAGCCACCCCAGAGGAGCTGTAGCATTCACCACAGTCAGCCAACATATTCAACTGCAGCATGGTCTGTTTGCACTCAAATTCTAGAGCATATTTACTCAAACTGCTCAAAAAGATCCCTTTTATCCCAATCACAAGACTTAGCACTGATTGTTCCAGGATTTAAAGGAAGAAATCCCTGCCTTTGCAGCGTGACTGTGCAGACTGCAGTAGCTCCCTGAAGCCTCTCTCTGTCCCTTGTCCTTGAAAGATGGGGACAGGGCAGTCCTGTGCTCAGATAAAGGTGCCAGAGAGCAGCATGATGTGCATTTCTGCAGGCAGCCTTTGCTACCTTGAAGGAACAGGGGTGAAGAGAACCCTAAAAGAGACCATTAAGAACATCAGACTATCCCTACAAATATGAACTACTGGATCATGGAGGAGTAAGGTTATAGAGGAGCGCATTTGCTGGTTCCCATTAAGCCTTCCTACACTAAGTAGGACATCCCGGTAAGTCAGAGGGAAAGGCCTCATTGCTGGGTGCCATGTTGACCCAAGGAGGGGGATTCTGTGGTCTGCAGAAGTGAATCAAGTTGCAACAGGCTGAGAAGCTCTTAAGTGCTCAATGTGCCAGAGAGGCTACGTTAATCAAACTGGTTTGGTATTGAAAAGCTCTGTTCACCATTATAATGCATCTGAACTAAAAGAACTAACATTTAAACCAACTCCAGGCTTTGAGGTAATGCACGTCTAGTGAATTTTATACCTCTCCTCTGGAGTTGTTTATAGGTGTATTTTCCAAAAGAGAATCAGAAGAACACTGGTAAAACTTCATAAAGGTTTGTAAAGGCAGAGGGCGTTACTTAGGCTGAGCTACATTAGGACCTGTAAGAAGTCATTTAACTTGCTTCCTCCCTTTTCTTTCTCAGTGCTTTGCATTTTTGCATTTGATGCATTTGAGCTGAGGAAAGCTGCACATACCGGTTTGAGAACTGATTTGGAAGCTGGACAACCTCCGTGATGGCTTCAGGATTTCGTTTCGCAATGCCGCACATGTCCAGTTTGCTGTAGCACTCCTCTTGCACTTCGGAGATCATTCTTTGGAAGGTGGAGCACCTCCGGATGGCGAGGAACACCTTGGATGTGACCCCGTTTGCAATGCATTTCAAGCTTTCTTTTACAAAAGCTTTTCCCTGGAAACAGAGGAAAACCTTAAACTGCAACAGATTCCATAGCAAGGGATATCATTAACAGATACTCTGCCATGGCTGGCTGCTATTAATTACCCTTGCTGCGATTACAGATCTGCTGGAGGTCCCTGATCAAACACGTCAGGGAACTAGGCTCGAAATGCTAACCATCACTATTGTTATTAACTATTACTATAAGTATTAGTGCATCTTTATCATTTGTAGCAATTTCTGTGGGTATGTGCACAGTCCAAAGACAGCAGCGAGCTGCCACTCCCAAAAGATTTAGGCAACGGAAGTCCTGTCTTTGCGTGAACAGATCTAAAAGTGCCAGCTCCAGAGATGGGCCAATTCTGCTCTCCGGGATGGGGCTGGACTACTCAGCACATACCAGAGATTTAACGCATCTGGTTCACCAGACCTCAAGATGCTTTAAGAACTTTTAAGTTTGTCCTTGGGAGCACAAGCGCAGGGAACAAGAGGGTTGTGCACGTTTTGGGTAGAAAGTGAGAAGGAACGGGGGCCCTTGGCAGAGCCACTGATCAGATAATATCTGATACCACCCTACTTATTCTGCTGCGAGCAGCTGCAGCTCTGGAGAGGCAGATCTGTCTGTGTATTCCCAGGCCCAATGACTTCCAATGCAAATCCCAGACAGGTCACACAGTCAGAAGACTTACTTTGTTAGAATGTTTCTATTTCCTCCTGAAGAGGAAATTCAGCTCTCCGCCCCATGAATCGCTCCTTGCCAAGTCCTGACACACAGCATACAGCGTGTGGAAAATGTACAGTAGAAAATAACCCCAAAGGATGCATTTGTAGCCGAAACCCAAACTCACGGTTCAGAGGAGTAGCTGAGCAGCAGGAAGGGCTGCAAGAAAGGAAGGGTTAAGCCCATCCAGCCCATCTCTGGGAGGACAGAGAAATTAAGACATCCATTCAGCAAAGCATTTCAGCACATGCTTCAGTGCGGCAGGACTTGTAGAAGTGCTTTATTGAAGCAGGGCATGAAAAGGGAGCTCTAACGGCGAGCTATTATTCACATCCCCTTTATACTCATACCATACCTGAGTGTCAAATTTAGCAGCGCTGTACAAGAAGGACTTGCAGATGTCGTACATGCCATCTGTGTCGCACGTGGAGTTCTCCAGGCAGGCAAAGGCCCCGCAGCCCACCTGGAGGGCACTGTTCAGACAGCGAACCACCTCGGCTGCGGAAGGAGGCACAGGCACAACGTTACGTACGCACCACTCCCCAGTGCCCCGCACCGCAGAGCCCTCCCTCCTTCTCCAGCGCCAAGACAGGTCATGCTCAACTGCAGTCCGGCAGCAGCCTTATTCCTTTTCAGGACTAGAGGAGAGAGGCCAAAGGCACTGACAAAGGGAGTCATTAACTGAAGTCATGCAACAGATCACTGGCAAATTGTGGAACAGAAACTGCAATGACCAAAACCTTCCATCGATTTAGAAGAGAAGCAAAATCTGACAGTCTTTGGCTAAATGGAGACTTACAGGTCCATCCCAACCTCATTCCAATCACATGAATTTACAGACTTGTTCAGAGTTCCTCGAAAGAAGGTGGAAGGAATGAGAATGGGCCCATGAGGAGCACTGGGCAGTGAGGGCTTAGGCATGGTCTTAGACCGAAGGAAGGTCAGAGCAGCTTGGCAGAATCTGGCTCACAGACCTCCCTGGAAAGTGGGGCTGAAGTGATAGCGATTGCCAAGAAGCTGGCATGAAATTCACGCTTACTGCAAGGAAGTGCTGGTTTTGCCAGCGCTGGAGGGATCTGTGCTTTGATAAAAATCATAAAGTGTCTAGAAATAAGGTTTTAGTTTGAGAGTCAATTATCAGCACCCCAAAGGACTTGAATGACCAGCTTGATGCTAAATTCTAGCCCGGTACTAAGCAGTTTGCAAGCACAACCATGAAAGGTCATATTGCTGAAGATTTGCAAGGAGAAGAGATATTTGGGCAGAGAAAGTTAAGGTAATGGAGCTGACCACGTATAATTAAAATTGTCGAGGCAGCAGTTAGGCTGCACAGAAGGGTATCCATGTAATTCCATCTTTTTTCATGCAGATACTACGCATTTTAACAATGAATCAGCAGTATTGCCACAGGATTGCCCTGAAATTAGTCGGGATAAACCTTTTTTGGGTAAGCTGAACAACAGTCCCCTTACATGACTGTGCAAGGTATATTCACTACTTCTGCAGATCATGTTACCAGACATTCTTTTGGAAGATATGCAAAGCCCGTGTCTCCCATCAGGATCCTAGGTGTGGGAAAAGTGAGGATTTGCATTTAGTGGAAGAGAGCACACCTTATTAAGAGCTAAACTGCAGCCTAAAAATGTATCTATATAAACAGGATCTTTATAGAAGAAGAGGAAAAAAGAATGTATTAAAAAACAACCAAACCAAAATCACCCAATTAACCCCTCCTCATTCTCTGCTCTTGCTTACCTGCCCGAAGGGAGAAATATTTGGTAAGATCATCCTCTCCCCAGTTCATAACCTCACCATCGCACGAGTCATTCCCATAATTACGTTTCCACAGGTTCAAATTATAACTTTGCTTTCAGCAGACTTAGTATGCATTAAGCTTTTATTGTTTTAGGCACGGTGCAATAGTGAGACCCTATGTTTCTATAGCAACCAAATACAAAAGGAAATTGAGCAAACACCCTCATATAATGCTGCAGAGCCTTGCAGATCTAAAATAAGACATCTGTTAATGAGCTCCAAATTAGAGACCTAATATCTTTTCAGTATACTAGATGACAGATTTTTAATTTCCATTGTTCAAGACAATGTGTCCAACTTATCTAAGCATCTATAGTGCACAAAGTAGAGACATCCAGAGCTCACTTGCCAGCAATTTTTTTTTTTTTTTAATCCATTGTAAAAGCAAGTTTGCTAAATGTCACAATCGTATTTTTATGGTACCAGCTAACTGATAACAATCAGTTTTTGAAAATAAATGCTAGCAGTGGACAGTTTCTAGGTTACTGCATTCTTCAAAGTCACAGATCTCTCTCCCCCTCTCTGAACAGACAGATGTTTGGCAGAACAATGGTTCAGTCAAATTTCCACGGATTTTATCAACTTCCTAAAAAGCAAGGAATTTAACACCAAAGTAGGACTGCAACTGGAGAAGAGAGAAAGATACATGCAAGCAGGGGGAAAAAAAAAAAAAAAAAAGTACATGGAACTCATTTAGTAGGTGGGGGAGGAAGAGGGAGAATGGATTGCATCCTGCAAGCAGATCAGACACCAGTTCCCTGACCCAGCTCCTGAAAGGAGAAGGTTTCTTCTCCAGCTATGCACCAATATCTTCCTGAATCAGACCCTTAAATTAATATTTGTCCCTACCAGCCATTAAGTTTATAAGAAAAAAAAAAAGAAAAAAAAAAAGAAAAATAGAAAAATAGAAAAAAAGAGAATTAAAAAATCAGCAGTATAGAGATCTGAAGCAGTTTAACACATCAGGGTTCAGGCTCAAAGCCCTCCTGGCTGGGTGTTACCTGAGTTCTGGGCTGCGACCCTGGGTTTCCTGGGGCTCACAGAGTCATTCTGTTCAGCTTCATAAGATGCAGACGCACTGATCACCAGCAGCAGGAGAAAACCAGACTTTAGGAGCATTCTCTGACAAGTTTCCGCTAAGTGTGGTTTTTTGGGTGGGTTGGTTTTTTTTTGGTTTGGTTTTTTTTTTTCTTTTCTTTTTTTTTTTTTTGGTTGGTTGGGGTTTTTTTGGTGTATGTGTGTGTGTTTCTCTCTCTCCTCTTCCACTTCGGCTTCAGCAAAGATGTGGATCTGGATACGCGCTCCTCGGGAGAGAGAAAGGAGTCTGCCGGGGCTCAGGGACGTGCGGCAGCCGGGATGTGCCTGCCCCCTCTGGCTCCTGCTCGCTGGGGGACCAGGAGCAGCGCCGAGGGCTTTTATAGCCGCCCTTATCGGTCCCCCCGCGGGCTGCCGAGCCAATCGGGAGGCGCTGGGCAGAGCCAATGTCAGACTGGACTCATTCAAGCCCCAGAAAACTGCAACTTCACAGGAAGAGTATTTTCCAGC
>JAAGNO010010822.1:26234-38336 GCA_033439905.1 Ceryle rudis
GGGGGGTGTAGAAACTGAAAGGCGGCACCTGCAGTGAGGAGCAGCCAGGACAGGGGACCCCACACTGACCAGCGAGGAAAGCTATTTTGTCATCCGTTTAGCAGTCATCCCAGGGTTACAGCAGCTCGGATGAAGGGAAGGGGCATTTTTGTATGGTACGGGGGCTGGCATGAAGGATTCCCAGTCAGCTCAGCACTGGACCCAGTGCCAAGTCCCCCAGGATGGCCAAGAGAACGTACCTGTGTATGTGCAGATGGGCAGCGTTGCCTCCAGCCTGCCAAAGCACGTGTACGCAGTGCCGAACCCGTGTACAAATACACCACACCTCACGTAGGCACATGCAAATGCCCTCCTGGTGCCTAAATCCTTCTTCCTCAGACACTGCATTCCTTATCTTCCCCTCACCTGCACGATCACGTTAATAAAATCACACATTCCTACCTCTCAGACTTCAGTGCGGTCTTTCTTTTTACTGCTACCCAGTGAAGCTCGAGAAACAATTTTTTAAGTGTTTGGTGGTTTTCCTCCCCCCACACACCCCAAATTGAATCCTGTTTTTCAGATTTCCTAACGGGAGGAGGCACCCTATGCTTAATTTAATCTTCATTTTAATAGGCACATAATGAGGATTAACACATTAGAGGACTGATTATCCTGTACACCAGAGACAATTTAAGGCTCTGAGTATTTAAGGGATGAAAATATAAGCAGCAGTACTAAGCCTTAGAGCCGAAAGGAAATTGGGAAGGTGCACAGAGAAAGAAGATTTATAGATAAAAAGTTACAAGTTCCTGCAGCTTAGAATAAGTCAGAAGACTGAGATATCAGGTATTACTGATCAGAGACGAGATAGCTTCTCTTGGATCTTGAGCCTGTGTGACTCTCGCTTGGCTATCCCCACAATTTTTTGTGACAAAGGAAAAACACTCTTGTCCCTGTGGTCCCAGGCGAGGAAACACAGCTGGAACAGCTTCATGGATCCGTCTATGTACAGAAGTTCCATTTTGGGTGAACGAATTCTACAAATCTCATTTCAGTGGACGTGCAAAAAACCCTCGTCCTGTGGGCATTCATTCAGGTTTACAGGCGGCTAAATCTAAAAGTCAATAAGGAAGCAATTTAAAGAAAAACAGAAGTAGCCTCTTCCTTAGTGGAGCTGTAGAAACAGTGCCCACTGCTTTACCTCATGCCTGTCTTTTTTTGTTTTTGTGTAGGTTTGACAGCTCTGACTGTGACAACGGGACCGCTCTGGTTCCTCACCCCATCCCCGAGCTCCGATTTCTTCCGAGAAGGAGCTGACAGCTCCATTTGGGCTGTGCAGCCCCATTCACATTGGCATATTTGGTGTCAGCTTCAATTGGACTAGGAACAGGAGCGAGGTTGTACTCCTGCCTTGGGGTCAAAATAACAGCTGTGCCAGATGTTCCAAGAACATTCAAAATGCACCGAAACAGAAAGGTGTCGGGTTTCATCTCAAGTTTTGTGACACTGAGCCAATTTCATTAAAGAAAAAAAAGAAAAAAGGGAAAAGAAAAAAAAAAGAAAACAAGAAAAAAATAAAGAAGGAAAAAAAGAAAAAAATAAAGGGAAAAAAAAAAAGAAAATGAGAAAAAAAAAGAAAAAAAAAAAGAAAAAGAGGAAAAAAAAGCTGCAGCCATGAAAAAGTGCTGTGGTTTCTCTACTTAATAGGACCCGTCCAGTATGCAAGTGAGAATAATCCCATAGGTTTTGATTCTGATTAAACCGAAAAGCAACTATGGCATTGACTTCAATGGGGGATGAATCACCATTCTCAGTCCAATCTGGAGTGGAAACACTGCGTTTTCCACAAAACTGAATTCCAAACTCAAAGCCCGATTTCTCCACCCCCTCCCCCCCCCAAGGTGAACATTCCTACTTGTCTTTTTTAATGTTTCAATCTCAACTGTAATTAGTTTGCAAAACAAAACAGGTTGTCCTGGCCCTCTGAGCACGTATACACCCTGATTTCAGTCCAAGTGTAAGGAAAAATTAATAGCAAGTAGCTCCTATAGACATTAAAATTCTTTCACCATGCTTTCTAGTCTTTCTCATATTAATGCAGGGCTGATTTACTCCTTTAGGGAAATATTTAGCAGTTGTACCTTCCGTGTATTATCAAAGTGACCCGTGTTAATTACAAATAGCAATAGCAGGAGATCAGTCATCAGCTGAGGCCTCAGTTTAGTAATGGAAACAGGCACTACAGTCCAGCATGATCTATTGGATCAGGACATGTGTAAACATTAGTACCAGAGAAACTGTACTGAGCCTACAGAAAGACCATGTGCAGGCAGTACTTCTATTACTGCCTTAAGAAACTGAAGTTCGGGAGTGAAGCACCCATGCTGAAGTGCCATCAAATTTGGCAGGAAATTTCTGCAGGAGACATTAGAGTCCTTTGGTACCAGAGAGTATTTGCATTACTTATTTTGCATACTGAAGGCAACAAGAACTGCAAAATGCCCCTGGAACTTCCATTCTGTACTTGCTGTAGGATGGCTGAGGAGTTTGGCTTCTCTCTTGTCCTGAAGGTTTTAAAGGGAAAAAGAAACAACCATCACAGGAATCACTGGGATGTTCAAAGACGGGTGTTTTGCCTATTCCAGGATCATGCCTGTTGCTAGAAGGTTTAGGGAAACAAGAATGCCCATTACAGGATAAGATTTTCCCTAAAATTCCTCTTGCTCTCACTTAAGAGATGGCCTATACCCTACAGGTCTCACCAGAAGAGGGGGGAAAAAAATCCAAAAGAAATTGAGCTCTTTGTTACTAAAGGCTCAGCACAACCTGCTGGAAGAATTTTCTCCATAGCTTCCCTTACGGGTTCAGTGCTGCCCTGAAGTAGCAGTTTGTTTCCTGGCTCATAGATGTAAAAAGAGAAAAGAAAGGCACCATTAGCACCGAATGAACCATCCCCTTCTCTCCAGTTCCACCCAGGAGATCCTGTTAAATTTAACACTATTGTACCACTCTTAAGTCTGTTCCCAAGGTGTTACAATTTCTGTCCAACCTCAACAAGAAATAGAGGGGAAAATGAAAGAAAAGAAGAAAAGGAAAAGCGGGGAACCTAAAGTCAATAACCCCCCCGCTTTGTGCTTAGCTGCTCCCCAGCTGGAAGCTGCTGGGAGGGCAGCAGCCCCCCTGCTTGTCATTGTGTAACTCGAGCTGTGCCCACCTTTCAGCCCCCTTCCCCAGCACTGGACCCCTCCATTCGCTCCGCTCCAGAGGGACGGACGTGAGCAACTGCATCACCTCAGGAGTTAGCAACGCTCCACTGCCTCGTCCCTGCACGTCTGCTCCTTCCAAGCAAATGAACCTCCTCTGGCCGCGGCGACACTTTGGCACACACGTACGCAGCCACCCCACCCTTTCCTCGCGGCTCGGCTGGTTGACATGCTGCACTTAAGCCTGCTAACATACAAAAGGGATGGGAAGAGCCACACAGAGCAGCATCGGGTGTGTAGGGAGGGAGCAGGACCCACATCTGGCAAGGCTCCCTCCTCACCACAACTGCAGCTCAGCAACATGGGGTTGTTCAGCCTGAAGAAAAGGAGGCTCAGGGGAGACCTTCTGGCTCTCCACAGCTCCCTGACAGGAGGTTGGAGCCAGGTGGGGTCAGGCTCTTCTCCCAAGGAACGAGTGACAGGACAAGAGGAACTGGCCTCAAGTTGCACCAGGGGAGGCTTAGGCTGGAGCTGAGGAACAATTTCTTCCCCTCCAGGGTTGTCAAGGCCTGTCCCAGGCTGCCCAGGACACTGGTGGAGTCCCTGTGATACCTGGAGGGGTTTCAAAGCCATGGAGACGTGGTGCTGAGGGTCATGAGTTAGTGGTGACCGGGTAGTGCTGGGGGAACAGCTGGGTTTGATGAAGATTCTACGACTTCAACATATGCTGTACCTCAGAGGCAACACTCCGTGTGTTGTAAGGATCAAACCTGTGCTGTCTCAAGGCCTTGACAGCTCGCCAGCCGCCTGCGCACATCTCACTGGACCAGATCCTCAACAGGTGTACATTAGTATAACCGCCGAATTCAATATTCGCCCTTCATCTATGCCATTACTCTGATGCGTCACTACATGCTGCCTGGATGTAATTCCCCGTCATCGAGTTATAAACCAGGAGTAGCTTCAATTACCCTGACCGTATAAAAGCAAAGCAAGGGAGAGGCTAAGCAGAACCTTTTAATTTGCTTAGCCCAAATGAATAACCCTGGCTGTGCCGGTGCAAGTGATGTCAGAACTTGTTCCAAAAAGCAAGATACAATTTAAGTTACCTGGGTGTCTGCCCCAACAAAGCCACTTGGATCCAGCTTGGAAGGCTTTGGCCTTCACTCCACAAACCTGGCAACAGCAGCAACAAATAAATCTGCTCAAAATCTTCGCATTAAACAAAGGGGTTTGGTATCTCTGGTTTATATGCAAAAAGTCAGAATGGGTTTATTTGTGTCACAAATGCTGTATGTTTAAGGTATGATTGTTTAATGCCCAACATCAGGCTGTGACTGTTGTCTTCTGCTGTGTTTGAGTCAATTGGAAACATAAAAGAAGGCAGTTAGAGGTCTTCTGCTACTGCGTTACATGATTTATTCACTTTGCACAATTTGATTTTTTTTTTTTAATAAAAGGAATTATGTATTTTAGTATGTTTCTGATGGGATGGTTTTGTATCTTGTAAATGAAAAGTGATTACTAATAATAACCCAGGATTACTTCTAATCCTATGCACTAAATCCCGGCTGCCTGTTTCAATGGGATTTTGATTAAAACCAAATGTGCATTGCAGATCAGATACATAAAGAACTTTCAGCACTCAATTCCTGGTACCTCGGTCTGATCCAGGCAGAGAAAATACTCATCTGCACGAAGTGAAAGAGCCTTTTAAAGGCATTGCTGTGGCAGGGCAACAGCTATACTCCACCTAACCAAACACGGATATTGCTGGCTTGGACTGGGTTTGTACTTGAAAAACAGAGTCAGAGGTTTTTTAATCCTTCCATTCAGCAGGTATATGTGCCAGTCCCAGTCCCAACCCTAAAGCACTAGCCAAGAGCAGTTACAGAAGCAGGACACGGCCCGTGGAAGTGAGGAAGTTGCATTTACACACGGCAATGGGCTTTGGCAGGTTACCACACATCATGCTGATGACTAATGTATTCTGGAGGATGCACACGGGGACAGAAGGCCAGGTTCTGCGCACAGGGACAGAGCTGTGCACCTGGACTAAAAGCCATCAGAACTCAGAGATGCTGGCACAGATGAAGAGAGGGAGGAATGCCCCCAAACTCTGAGTGCTTAGACACCCATCATATCTACTTTCCACCCTGCAGACAACAACTCAGTAGGAGGCTGATCCAAAAGCCCTAATTCTTTTTACTGTGGAGAGTTAATCCCAAACCTGATTTTGAGGGGCGCTCAGTAAGATTTTTACTCATGGACTTCCCCACCTACATAGGACTCCCACCTCAAAAGCCACTGCCACAGACCCATCCCAGCTCCCCAGCACTTGGAATAATTATTACCCTCCCCCTGCTCCAGAGCTTGATGACACCAGCAAATATCTAAATAGGTTCTTGCAAAGGCTTGCCTTAACCAGAAAGAGGATCTCTCATTAAAGCATAAAATTAAACACTTCAGAATAAAGATATTGGCACATTAATATGGAGATTCTGCCTCATTCCCCCCCTTCATCAAAATGCATGAGCCCTTCATGTGCAATTTGCATTGGAAAGCGTAGGAGCCACATAGCATTAACAGCTGTGAAATTGGTGTCATTCTTAAAGGTTAAAATAAACCCAGCTATTCTCTAAAGCTGCCAAGCATTTCTTTGCAAGATCTACGGCCAGAGCCTTTATGAATCATGAATTTGCCTCTTTTATTTTTGTGTTTGTGAGTGCGCTGTGGAAGGATCCTCAGGAAGATCTTTCCCCTGTTTACAGGCAAGGAAGATCATTCCCAGCTCAACCTCTCACACCTCACAGGATGATCTCAGCACGAGGTGTGAAATAAGGTGAGCAGGAATCAACCAGCAAGATACAACTTAATTTGCACAGCAGCTCTTTGAACAAAAAAAAAAAAAAAAAGAGGGAATGACACAGCAGCCTCCTCACTATACTCTTGAGAAAGTCTCTTGAAACTTTTCTAGCCAATAGTTACAGGAATTTGTTTTGCAATAGTGTCATTTTTATTTTTTTCTTTTTGTTACCATAACAAGTCACGGATCCTAAAGTTAGTGTATTAAATATTCTGGTTAAGGTACTGACAAGAACGTTTAACATGCGAATCATTCTTTCCCCATGATTTTTCAGAAGCTAGAAAAATTATTCTCAGGGAAAAACTATTAATTGCCAAGGCCTAAATAACAGAGGGCCTTGTTTGAGTGAATAGAGCAGAATCCAAAACATATAAAAGCAAATGGGAAAGCTCCCTGGGGATGACAGCCTCTGGTCGCTGTGCCACAGATTGACCTGCAGCTGATACAACCCTAGAGCTGCAGAGAGTCAAGGTCCCTTGATATCACTGCACCTCCTGGATCTTGGGCCAGTCAAAGCACAGGTCACTGGATGCTTCTAGTCCCTGTCCCTGTCCTGAAATACCTACGTGCAATACCTGTTTGTTCCAGTAGAAACATGCACAATGTACTTTTAGAAGAAAAAATGTATTTTCTCCGAGGTTCCACACCAGGAATAGAGCCATTCTTCTTCTTTTAGGGCTCCTGATAAAACCACTGGTTCAGTGGCAGGCTCAGAAGAAAAGATATCCCCCATCCCCTCACCATGAACTCAACCGCGATTGTGCTTCAGTGCCCTCGGAAACTTCACAATTTAATATTTACCACACTAACTGGAGGGAAAGACACTGCCATACACCCCTCTCTGAGTCTGTACGGAGAGTAATGCTGTGGCTTTCTCTGCCATGCCTCACCCCTGTGAAGCCCTACTTGTGATACAAAGTCATGGGAGCATCCAGAGCTGGGGCTGAGCACAGTGTTAGTTCCAGTTCAGATGGGAGGTTAACTGCAAGCAGAAACAGGCCTCGAACAGCTTGTTCCCAACCCTGCTCTGCCTGCCACCCTCCCCAGTGTGTGCGATCCTCCCCATCTGCCACTTTGGATGTTAAACCCTGAACATTGCTAAGTAAGTAGGGCTGTGAAGAGTTGCATGTATTGTCTGGCTGAAGTTCACTGCGGGTTGGCCTCCAAGGGAGACGATGATTAACTCGACAGTGCAGTTCAGGCAGGGTTTTGTAGAGAGGCAAGTCAGCATCTCCCATCCTCCGCTTGCGGCCTCCTCCAGCATGTTCAGTTCCAGCACTGCCTTTTGTCACTACACCTCACACTGACTTTTGCCAATGAGCAGGAAAAAACAGCAGGGAGCTCTCAGTAATGGATTATGGTTTCCAAGATGATTTTTCTCATCCCTCCCTCCCCCCTTTTTTTTTGATAAAATCTGAACTTGAAATAGAAGAGGAAAAGGACTTGCATAAATATCTGACAGCTGCTCCAAGATTTCTTGCTAGTGTAGTAACCAGAAGAACAGTGAAGAATGGGATTTTTTAGCTTAGTCAGAAGACTTGGTTTGGGCCATTTATTAGGAGAAGAGAGAGAAGAAGGTGTTATGAAGGCAGCAGCCAAGTGAGGTCTGGGGAAGAAAGTAACTGGGATCTGGGGAGTGGAGCAAATGAAAGGGAAAAGGATAAATGACACTAGGGGTGACAATGAAGAAGCTCATCAGAGGCTGTCCTCTACCTCATTTGCCATAGGAAATTTCACCTCCAACCGCTTCCTAACATGAGACCGTAGCTCCAGCATCTGCATTTTTTAAAACAGGCTTTTGCCTTTTTTCATACCATTCACTGGAAATGAGAGAAGAACAGAGATTCAAACACCTGTATCATGTCACGGCAAAGAAGCAATTTTTAGGGAGCCTACAAAGGTGAAGGGAGAGGTGGTGGGATGATGAACGATTCCTTCACACCAACAATCCCAGCATCCACCACCTCGATTTAGTTTGCTTCTCAGCAGCTCCTTCTGAACCAGCTATGGGAAAGCAGAGACATCACTAAACGGGACAATCAATTTTCATGGAAGATAACAGCTCGGCTGGCAGCATGTTATCTTCTGAGAGAACAATCCCTTTGTAGTCCTAAATTAAGATTTGTCTTCCAGATTGCAGTTACATCAGATAGAAACTCAAACCAGAGCAGCCACAAATTGATTGTCTTCTCTAATTGTCAGCTTATCTGGTGTGCAGCCATAAGATTAAGCATCTTAAAGGCCTTACATGAACTGGGAACTTGCCCCAGTTTGAGCCAGTGCATTGAAAGATTTGCTTGGGGATTTCTAGTTTACATCTCCCAGTACAGCACAGCAGCTTTGTCCATCAAAAATATCTAGACACCAAGGGTCTTTCTCTGGGAAACTGCACTGTCTTAGCCCACAGTTTTAATTTTAGCTAAAACACAGGGGATCTTTTATCCCCGTGGAACAGTTGGGAAACAGAGATTTTAAGGCTTGATCCACAAGCCAATGGCCAATATCAAGGAAGTAACATCTCGGCTGGATCATAAAACAAAAATCAGGACTTTGGTCCTGCTCTGCCTATACTAAGGAAGACAAGATAATACAATCCTCATTTCAAGATTAGCTGAATTTAATCCTGAATACTTTTCATCCAGAAATTCAAGACTGGGCTCTACATAAAACAAAAATCTACCACAAAACAAAATGAAAACAAAAAAACCCCACCCAAACCTCTAAGCTAACTCAAACCCAATGAAGGTGATGATGTCAGCCATGATTTTCAAATCCATCCTTAGTGATTTCAGCCTGATGGAACAAGGTGACATTCCTACAACCACATAGTATGTGCATGGGTGTGGTGTGAGCACATTTCTGACCAGTTTAATTCTCTGGGCACCTTCAGCTGCATTTGACAGATATGTAATGCCTCAGTCACCCATCACTGCAGCTTTGTGAGACATTGTTAGAATAAACAGTTCTTAGAAGACAACCCTGAAAACCACTCAAAACTTACAGCATCCCATCACCCCTCACTGGCTACCAGAGACTTCATGGGGGAAGAAGGGGGAAGGGAGATGTCCAATGCCCCAGTTGTGGGAAAAGCTTCAATCGCAATTAACAATTGGCCCAACAAGACACAAATCTGTGGGAAACCGGCTTTGTTAATCCCTGCGCTCAAGGAAATACTTATTCGTACCCTGAGGAAGGGGCCCGTTTCCTGCCAGCTGCCTTCCCACTGAAGGGACCCAGGCGGGTGTCTCCAGCCACCACAGCTCAGGACCCTTGTATGCACCACGGCAGCATCCAGCCACTCAAGGATTGCACATTTAAGTTCTAAATATTTAAGACCTGGTTGGACAAGCTACACAAGTAATTTGAAGCTTAAGCTCTTGTGATATTTAAGACATGGCTGGACAAAGCCGGAGAAAACTGGAAACCAACCTGCGCTATTCAGAAAGATGAGCTGAAGGACCAGATGGATTTTACCATAATTTTTATCTTCACTCTTCTACCTTTTGGCTAATTTGTTTGGAAATTCTCACTCTTACTCCAAATATACCCTGTCCTTCACTACACTAACCACGCTTTCAATCCAGTGTCAAGGTTTTGAAACCTCAAAAGTTGCAGATTGCTACAGCCAGGGAACGAACAGTGGAGCTCCAGGACAATCTGGCTGGTGTCCAGTCCGCCCTAGATCAAGACAATTGCTCCATAGCAACCACCATAATATCTACCAAATAACTAATCCAAAGAGCTTTGCAAAGCTTTGAAAAGCTTTTAGCCATCTTATACCAGGAAGCTCCTGATTCCTCAGCTGAGATTGTCTCTTATGGAGAACAACTTCTGGTGTACAAAAGGCATTTGCAGGTGTTACTCCAAGAGATTTCAGAGCTATGCTGAAAGCCTCCTGCTTACCAGGAAGGGTTCATGAGAGAGAAAGAAGCCTGGAATAGTAAGTGAAAATTGCTTACATCTTGTCCAAAGGTCACAGGCAAAAAGTATTGTCTTGCTTGGAAATGCTTCCCTCAGTCTGGATTCAGGGTAGCAAAATTCTCCTGAAACTGTTGAGATGAAGGCCAGTGAATTAAGAACCTTGCAGAGCTGGCTCACGGAGCTATGGGTGCAACCACATATTTCAAGAGCCCAAGCCACAGAAATTGATTTTTTTTTTTTTTTCCCCCCTCCAAGGCAGGTGTGCTTTTGGGGCTACTCTGGAATCAACAGTGTAGCCCGGAGTACTGAACAATGTGGGGGGAGGCAGGGAAATCAAGTCAGGAAGCTTTTGAGAATGCTCTAGCTCTAAAAATAGCCTGGAGTTTTTTATTTTAGTGTACAATGCCACCAGGCAGCCAGCTCACACAGCAAAATCTGCAAACTCATTCCCTTCACACCAGCTCTGCACTTTAGCATGGCTTCCGGGAATAAAAGTGCAAATTTGGGCAAGGATGCAAAGAATGCAGAGTTGCTCAGCTACTCTGGTTATGAGGAGCGGTGAAAGGCCCTAATAGAGGCACAGAATCCCATCTAAATATATAGACAGAAACTGAGAATAGTCTGCGACAGCCCTGCTCCAAGAGCCCGCTCTGAGCTCTCGGAAAGCCTCTCTGACTTCAGCAGGCTTTGGGTCATGCCCTGTCCATACCAAAGGGCACGTTAAATTGGGTTTACAACAGCCCTTTTCTATCCGAGCTGCCCAACAGGCAGGCAATGCCTCCAGGAACTGATTGACTTTTCAGAGGCTACAAGAATAAAATTACAATTTGGAACTGAAATCGTCGCTGCGACTGTGATGGAGACCAGAGCTATTTAGGGATTAGATTAACACAGAGACTTTATGAAGCATCAGTTGTATGGCTGCTGTGAGTGAATCAGCAGCCTGTTAGCCTGGGGACCAACTGTTAATTGAAAAGAAGGAGAGGGAGTGGTGGGGGGGAGAAAGGCTGAAGTTTCATATCTGACAGTTAAATACATTTCAGTTGCTGGTCCAAACTGTTCAAACGATTTGCTAGACTTGTGCATGCCTTCCCATCCCCCCATCAGCCTTTGAGCCTCAGCTTCCTCATTAAAACGTCTGAATAGAGCTGCACTTGTTACACATTTATGCCTGCAAAGGCAGCACCAGCCCCAGCATCCAGGCAAACCTGCTCCCTTCCCAAACTCATCTGCCGGGTCTTTACCTGCTTGGCAAAAGGCTTCTTCTCATTACAGCCAAAGTGATCACTTGTCTTTGGGAGAGGGGAGTGGACTGTTGTAACCCCGCAGGGGTAAAAAACACCCTAATACTTGCAGATGCCTCCAACCATGGGACCCAGGCACAGGCATCCTACCAGAATTAAATGATGTAAAAATCTACAGACTTCCATTAGCACTGGGGAGCTGCACTCTACACTAAGGGCCTTTTTATTAGGGGAAGGGAACTGGTGATGGCACACACAGGACAGCGCACTACTGGGGCACCACCAGGTATTCTCTGGGTGACCTATTGCAGTTAAAACACTCACTTTCACAAGCTGCTAAATAAGGTGAGATTTTCAGCATGGTTATGGTTAGAAACATGAAGCACTGGAGCAGGCTATGAATTTCTGGACAGGAGATGCCTCGCACAAAGTTTTTCTAGCAATATATTGTGTAGCTGCCTGAAGTCTCTATGGCTTATATTAGAGCCCTAGACAGTTGTCTGACAAATTCCTGGTAAACAAAGGAGTCAAAGCTGGAACTCAAGCTATGTGCAAGTCTATTTATGTTTGTTAGTTGCAAGTTACAGCTTTAGTAAATGTTTCCTGTTTAAGAAACAGAGATTTTTAGTTCAACACGCCTGCAACAAAACGCCCAGTACTCAGAAAAATCCATTGTTGCTGCCCAGGTTATGCTTATCAGATCAGATCTGCCCTTCTCACATATGAGAGGTTTAAAATGTATCTTAAAGAGATTTTACCTTCAACAGCTTTTTTTTTTTTTTTTTTTTTTTTTTTTTTTTTTATTAAAACAGGGGCTTCCGGGGGTTTTTTCCTTTTTAATTTTTGCTCGAAATTAAAAAAATTCAATACATCAAAATTACACTCC
>JAAGNO010010822.1:38436-51999 GCA_033439905.1 Ceryle rudis
CAGTGCCTCCCTTCCTCATTATGAGGGGTTTAAAATTTTTTTTAAAAAGTTTTTTCGTTCAACCTTTTTTTTTTTTCTATCTTCAACATTTTTTTTTTTTTTTTTTTTTTTTTTTTTTTTTTTTAACTGAAAGAGGCCTATCCAGGAGTTGCTGCATTGAACATGTTTCCAGGAAATTGAAAACATTCAATACTGCAAAGTTAAGCTCCCCAAGCATAACCCCTTTCCAATTAAGTTATTATCTAAACGCACATTATGACCAACAGCAGCTACTTAAACATACATAAGCTAGATGATATGGTGAGCACATGTTACTGCTGAAGAGGCAATAACATTTGATTTTACCCTCTTTACATTCATGTGTTGATTCAGTTTGCTTTGGGTTTCTAAAAGGATAAACACGATCTTAATCGCAAAGTGGAAAATCTGCGTGAAGACGAGAAATAAAACAGCATAGACTATTTTCTCTCTCCAACACTTGAGTCTACTTCATCAGTGATATGCCACGAACTTTTTTCAAGGGAAATCCTTCTGTCCTCTTTCTACAGAGTGGAAAATGGATGCATAGACACATTCTGTAATCAGAAGATGAGGACCAGATCAAATCCTTTCCTAGAACTCCACAGCCCCATTCCTAGTCACTCCTATTCATTTGCTGTATCCTATTTTCTTCCAGGGCAGGAACAACCCTTTGGCATCCCAACTTCTGGTCTCCTTCTCCCCTCGCCCTCATGACCGTTCCCCTCACTGCTCTGTGAGGCACCAGCTGCCTCAGCCTTATCAATTACAAAATCATCGTTGGTGACGTTACAACAAAGTTGCTTGTGTTCACATCCTTGAGCATATAAAATGCAACCCCTCCCACATGAGCTTTTGTTCCAAGCCAGCCAGTATCTGTGAGGAGAGACAGCTCTTTAGCCTACCACCCAGTGTGTTCCTGTGGTCCCTGTTTCCTCACGACATAACGGCATGAAAGGAGCAGGGAGGCAGCTCTGCTTTTAGCCTCTTCTCTCAAAGGCTGGTGACTCTTGTGTCAGCAGAGCTGTGGTGAGCCACATACCGCTGCTCCAGTTCAAAGCCTCTTCTCTGGGAGGATGGCCAGCAAGATCCCAAACTGAAACCACATACTTGATACAGCCAGCACCCTAATCAGCTGCATCTCAAACTTAGCATGTATGGACTCATTAAAAAAAGAAAACTATAGAGAAAGCTGGTGGGGCTCATGTCGTGGGAGTGCAGGTCAGCAGTGCATGGTTTGCTTTAGTGTCAGGTGGAAACCAACCACTTCCTACAGGTCACGTTTACAGCAAAGCACAGAGGATCCTGTTTTCTACCAACCTTTGGGGTCTGGAGAGCCCCTGTCCTTCACTGGAAGATACTCACAGTGGGGAAGATCACTCTGTACAGGGCTGCAGGGGTTCTCCCTCCTGGTTAGGGCAGATTTTGGCAGCCAGGCCACAGAGGAGAGCACGTGTGGCACATTAAAGATGGAGTCTTTGTCACCTACTCAGTTCTAGAAAATTTTTAATAAAACATAAAAGTCCTTTTTCTTTTTGTCTAAGGTCTTAGGCAAATGCGCCAGCAGAGAACAAAACACAGGCGGCACAAAACAAACTCTCCAAGAAATTACTTCCGTTTTATGAGCTACTTTACAATGAAGCCAAGCAGTGCAGCTGTGCTGTATGACACACTGCCCTCTCCCCTTCAAATGAAGTGGGGCTGGAGCCCAACAGCCCATTCCCCTTCTGCTGCCAGAGCAGCAACCTGAGCACGTATCCTTCAGGCAGGAGCAAGAGGGGCTCGGAGGAGCTGCCTGGCTATACAGGAGGAAGAAATGCACCAGCTGTGAATTTGAATGGAGCTGCTTTGCGAGAGAGCAGAACGTTGCTGCTATATTTGGCTAGTCCCTGAGAGACTTTTCTGGGAAGGAGCATCTGTTTCATTTGATGCAGTGCCCATCACCCCTAAAAGACAGCATCTTGCAAACAGCCACCACCAAGGGCTGTACAAAAGGGGAACAACTTGTTGCCAACCTGTGGAAGATGACTGGGACCACCTCTCGGAGAATGGGGATGCTCTTGGCAAGATGGGGAGGCTCGTGTCTGTGGCACCACGAACCCCCCTTCCACGCACTGGAGCTGGAGGGATCCCTGTAAAACAAAGCAACCGGTGACATCATGCTGGTCGTTCCCACGAGGCAGGGCAGGAAACACTGAACTGTGCCTTAGTCTTCACTCGGACAAAGACGTGACCTCACAGCAAAACCTGTTTTTCCATTCGTGTAGTGAGGAACGTGTGAGCGATATCGCTCCCTGCTCTACCTATTTCATCTTGGGACCAATCCAAGGTGCCAAGTGTCTTTAAATTACAGTAGAGAAGAAAGGAGCAGACAACCAGCTACAGAAACCTGATAGCCACTTGCCATGGCTGTAAACCTGCCAGACAGGCCACATTGTGCTGCCAGAAGAGTGGCACAGGCACCCACCGCTCTCCTTCTCCACAGGTTTCTTTTCAGTCACCACAGGTTTGGTTTTTTGTCAAAATCCATCCAAACTTGTAATGCAGAACCAGCACAAGGGGCCAGATTTTTTTTTTTTTTTTTTTTTTTGAGCACACAAATTGAAGATTGCTCACTTCCAAATACTTTCTATGCTTCTTATACTTGTTACAATCACAGGGTCAATCATTGCCGCACAAATCCACTGTTACCACACCAAACTAGCACTGCTCAGTCTGAACTGTGCCACCAGCACTTGAGAGTCCAGGAGGGCAATATGGGGCTACCACACAATTCACAAAGATACAAGGAAGGTGATGTGTGTAGACAGGGTGTTCCCTAAAACCCTACAGGTTGAAAACCCAACACCAGGGAGACCTTACTGAAGCCGTTCAGTGCATAAAGGGGCCTATAAGAAAGATGGGGACAGACTTTTGAACAGGGCCTGTTGGGACAGGTTTTAAACTAAAAGAAAGAGATTTAGACTGGAGAGAAGGAAGAAATTGTTGACACTGAGGGTGGTGAGAGCCTGGCCCAGGCTGCCCCGAGAGGTGGTGGCTGCCCCATCCCTGGCACCACTGCAGGGGAGGTTGGCCAGGGCTCTGAGCACCCTGCTCTAGTTGCAGATGTCCCTGCTCCCTGCAGGGGGGTTGGACCAGATGAGCTTGAAAGGTCCCTTCCCACTCAAACCAGTCTATGATTCTGTGACATGTGGCACAGTAACACCTACACTCTCAGAGCAGCTGGGGCTGGAAGTTCCATGCTCTTCCTGAAATGCGGCTCGGCAAGGGAATCGGGGTGAGAATGAGCCGATTCCTCCCAATAGATGGCAGCAATGCATGGACACACAGGCTCCTCTCCAGCCCTCGGCTGGCCGCAGGCACAGGTGAGCACCGGGCAGAAACCAACCGCAGGGTGCTGAGCAGTACCTTAGGTGCCCAACTCCAGACCACCCTGCCTTCCCCTCTGCTGCCTGCTGCTGCTTCATTATTTGGGCACTTGAATGCAAGCGGCTTCCTCCCCCCAGCCTTCCCTTCGCCCTCCCTTCTTCAGTCGTACTTTTGTTCGGGGGTGGAAGCTTTATTAAGCACCGAATGAGGAAGAGGCCTGTAGCGGCGAGCACAGGCACTAGATGTACTCTGAAAATAGACCATGTCAATGGAGCTGAGGTTTTTGTTACCAAGTGTCCCTAATCGAACTCTTTGTGACTTAATCACGCTTTTGGCAGTGGCGTAAGAAACAAGTAATGAATCAAGTTATTGTATTTCCTGGGTTTTACTCTGCTATTGTAGTGTGCGACCCCAGTGAATATCCTGACTCCACTTTCCCCCCCCCGGGTTAATTCCTCCAGCCCTCCAAACCCGGCCAAAAGGGCTTTTTTGGAAAGAGCAGTTTTGCTAACGCTATATGGTATAGAATGGTTTAAAAAAAAAAAATCTCATCTGGAACTGTTAAAATTTCTGCAGCAGGAGCAGGGGCGAGAGCAGAAAGGAAAACGGAAGGGGTTCAGACATGTTGGGAGCCGGGAAACTGGGGAAAGAAAAAGCAGTTAAGAAGTTGCTTTACAAATACAGGCCTCCTACTTTGTTAACACATTTAAGTAATGTTAATTGCAGTGCACTGCAGTATAAAGAGGCACTTGTAATTGATTAATCTATGTTTGCCATTTTCTAATTAAAGAGAAAAGAAACCCTAATTATTCCACTCTGTTCTAGGCAGCGGAACAGTCATTATGGAATAAGCAATTTTCCCTCCCCAGACACTGGGTTCCCCTATTCTCCCACGTTACATAAAACCCTCAGCACACAGCACTCCCACAACACGGCTGATTTCTGCTTGTTAGGCACTACCAGCACTGCTGAATTTCACAGCATCCCACTGTGCAGGAGCAGGGACAGTGGATGAAGAGCTTCAGTTCCAGCTCCAAACCTGCCAAAGGATGACTGTGTGATGTTCTCCAGACACCCTCATTCCCCCTGGAAAATAAAACTGGAGGAAAAGATGAATTTTGGGACTCAGTCCCATCATTACATCTATACCGATGCTGGTGGTTTGGAAAGAAACCAAGAAGGCTATTGGGGGAAAAATAGCAAGTAAGCCCTAACAGGGGGCCTGCATCAGGTGGAAGATGACACGAAGCCAAAGCTGCTGCCGCTGCTTTGTTCTGCTTCACCTGCTTCACTCTGCTCACAGAGAAAGGTAGAGAGACTGTTTGCTGTCCTCAGGCTGCAAATCCCAATCAGTGGTCCAGGGCGATGGACTCAGACCCAGCTGCTGTTGCAGCTCCTGAAATTCTCTCAAGAAAGAAAACAGCCCAGCTTGAGTCCAGCCCCCTGTGCTGACCCCTCCAAATCACTCCACATCCTCTCCCATTCCCTCCTCCACACTCCAGACTATTGCAGCATATCCCCTTGCTCAGGGAGGGCAGCGGGTGGGCCGAGGGGAGCAGAAACAGGAAAAGCCTCCAGCAGTGTTGGGAGAGGCTGAGCCTCTGCTCACTCTGAAAGCTTGATGTCTACAATAAAGTTGGGCAAGACAAATCCAGAGCTAGGTACATTTATGCACTGACAGAGAGGTTGGCTGACAGAGAAAGCTACAAGGAAAACAGGCTCCCCAGTCCCTGCCTTAAATGAGGCAGGATGGAACATTTTTCTCTTTAATTTGGAAGTCGTGCTGGTAACGTGGTTCCTGCTGATCAATCCCACACCACTGATCAACTTGAGAAATGGGGAAAATTACACTATGCTGATTTGCTACAGACTCCTGGCACAAAAGATGTAGTCACTTCAGAGCTGTTCTTCAAAAATAGTTGAAGTGCACCACCTTGCACCTAAATCCAGTGTTCAGGGGATATGATGCGACTCCCGGATTCCATTCAAGAGCCTGGTGCAGTGTTTCTATCTCTGGTTTCTGTAGAGGAGCAGTTGGTGATAAGCTGCCAAGAGAAGATGATTCTGATCACAAGCAACCCAGCTCAGAGCAGTTTGGAGTTCTTGAAGCAGAGGTACTGTGGGGTTGCATCGTAACTTTTTCACTTTTCCATGATTTTAAAAAAAGCTTTGTGAGGAAAAAAAAATTCATAGTTAAGACAGCGGGACTCATTATCCCAAGATATTGTTGAAGACACGTAGGAGGAGTTCTAAAGAGAGACATGAATAAAGAGAATAAGCAGTTTTAAGCCAGGCAAGGGTTTAAAAGAGAACATAAAATTTGTGCTTCAACTTTTTAATAACTGGGGGTTGAGAGGGGTATTATTTTCTGCCAAGTGCCAAAGTCCTCCTCCTTGCTAGCACATCTCAGCTGGTAGGAGAAAGGAGTTCTTAGTCTTGCATGGAATCATTATACTGGCCTCAGAGCAGACCCAAGGCGATTACTTGCATCACACAAAAACCAGAGAAGTGACAGAATGGGAGGGGTTTGAATTAAAGGCCTTTCAGGGTAGATGAATACAATGTGGCGAGATGCCATTTCTGCCCCTTGGCTGAAGCAGATCCTAAAAAAAATTTAAGTTCAGAAGCACCAGAGGTGCAGGTAGGTGACAGGGATGAAAACCACACAGCTTAAATCCTGTACTAGTAAAGCAGAGACCCCAGATAATTGCGGGGATCAGTTGTGCTGGGTGCTATAAAACCCCCTAGACATCGATGGTGAGATTTTTTTGGTATTTACTATGCAATAATATTACATGAGCATGGAGGTGCTTCCAGGTTAGAAGTGGCCAATTCACACACAGAAGAGACTGGAGATCCAGTTCCCCATATCTATACATGTGTATTTAATTTTAAGCAAGAGTAATCCTTCAAATCATAGGCTTTAAGCAACCACTTATGCTTAAAATCAAGGCCACATGTGGGTGTTTGCAGGGTCAGGGCTGCAAGATCAGCTGCCTCATTTTCCACCTGTTGGGAAGAGTCCCTCTTCATATTGTTATTTTCCTCCTTTTCCCCAGTTTCAGCAACATGCAGTAATATCTGTCCCTGTGTTCAGGTCAGCAGTTTAATGACATGCTGGTCCTTACACTGGGACCTTGAAAGTTTTCTTTTATACAAGTAATAAAATCAATCCTTATCAGAAATCTCCTGAAGAAGCAAAAACAAAGTTGAAAATGAAGAAGCAAAAATAAAGTTGAAAATGCAGAAAGCTACCCAAATACAGCCTCTGCTGTTCTTACTCAGTGCCGAGGGAGCTCAGAAGCAGCATGCTTCCCCCAACTCTCCTCAGCTGGACTGGTCTGTATTGGACAGATGGAGATCACAACATCACCTCAGAGATGAGGACAGAGCAAGACACAGGTAAATGAGCAAGGCATTAAGTGAGGAATCAAGAGACATGTGGCCTATTTCTAATTGTTCTGCACAACCCTGGGCCAGTTACACCATTTTTTTGTGCCCCTGTTTTTTGCTCCTTTCCTTTGTCTATCTTGTCTATTCACATTTTAAGCTGTTTAAGAAAAAAATCTATTATAAGGGTTCTTACAAAGCCCAGCTGAGCTCAGGGCTGAATGACAACCAGAACCCAGACAAGGCAGCAACTGACAGAAGCACTACTGGGGCCCCAGAGTCCTTCACAACAATGGGGCGGCCAAACAAAGACCATAACAAGCTCTTTTGGAAATCACTCTTTTCCTCACGTGAATCAAACCACTCAGTGTCACAAACACAGAGCAAATCAGATGCATCTGAAAAACCCACACAGAGCTTTGTGTACCACTCAAACCTACTCCAAATAGTGACTTTTGAGGGCCTCCCCTCTTCTTTAGAACAAAAAGGAGAAGAGCAATCATAAGAAATACTAGAAACCCCCAAAACTTACCAGTTAGAAGGGATGTGAGCCTAGAGGAACCAGATAGCAAACAGCTACCCCAGCAGAAACACACCTACTTCTTTTTCAACCTCAATTTAAGGGGTCAGAGGGCAGGTAAACTGGAAAGTGCACTCAGGTTCCATTTTTATTTCTGTAATTAAAAAAAAAAAGAAAAAAAACCCCAAGCAAATTTCTGAAGCTGGCAGATCTCTCACTGTGCCATCTATGATTATAAATTATGGTTTTGCCCAGGGAGCACAAGACAGGTTGAAGTATGATAGATACACGGCTAACAAATCTGACTAATGAAAATGAAGGAGGAAAACTCTGTAAAAACAGGATAGGTACATAAAGAAGATGCTGGAGATAATTTTCTTACATGATGCTTGGTTTAGTAGCTGGTTAAATGCATGTAGACACTGCTCTGGTCTGCTAAGACATTACATGAATCCTAGAGTTGGAGTTCTCTGCTGACACTGTTGTGGCTGGGACTCAGCATATTTCCCAACGGTGATGGTAGATCTCTGTCAGTCCTACCTACTGGACATCACTTCCTGGCCTTCCAGTGGAAGCTGTGCTTTAACCTCTGGACAAAATGCTTCTGAACATTTTTAGAAGTGAAACAGATTTCCTTCATCCCAGTGTCACGCCAGAGCTAGATGTGTTGGAATGGGTGATGGAAATTCCTCCTTTTTCTGTGCCCAGTTAGTTCTGGAACATCTGCCTGTCCTTGCCTCATCCCCAAGCTGAAGATGAGAGAACGCAGGAATGAAGGGGAAAAAATAACGGAACTAATGTCTTTTTAATGAGATGGAGACAGAGCTAAGCTGTTGAAATCCTCCCATTGTTAATCAGGTGATTTATCCCTTATCTGCCATCACATTGAATTTCAGGAGGATTTTCTCCTACCTGGCATTTTTGTTGAATCCGATGACCCGACAGTCCCCCCGAGCGGATGCAATCCCCAGGTAGGGCAGCATGAGCAGCTGCTCTCAGCAGGATCTGTCCGTGACTCTATTTCATAGTGCTGAAATGTCACCAGAACATAGTTCTCTGCAGAGAGAACTAACTGAAGGAAACCACCGAGAATTTGGCTCCACATTATCACCCAAATTGCTACTAAACTGTCTAGATTGTTTTAAGAAAGCAGTCCTTGGAGCAAAGAAAGACAAGGAAGTTCATCCAACCCCCTTGACCTGAATCCCCTTTGGGCACAACAAAAATACATTTGGGCTTTCTATTCCTTTATATATTGTAGGGAATGAAAGCTTCAAGTTCACCAACCTTCCACAGTGCTTGGCTTCAGTCAGCATAGATAGTATCTGGGGCTTCTGGAGCAAAAATAAAAGGGTTGGAAGATATCTGCAGCTCTGACATGATTATTTATGGGCCTTCAGTGAGTGTTGCCTAGAAAAATAATCAAGAGTGGGAACTGAGGGGAAAAACACTTCATAGCTTGAAATGATAGAAGGGGGTTTATCAGCTCTAGAACTGAAACTAACACTTTTATAGCTGCCTTCTGCTCTGCAAGGGAATGGCAGGGGAGAAGACTGCTCCATGTTATGCCTGTTTGAGTGAAGTCAGAGGTTTGGCCAGGCCAACATGAGCTTTGGTAAAAGCACAGACATAAGCACAAGTCGTAAGTCAAAAGCACATAGGCAGTGCAGAGAGCTTGAGCAAGGGCAGTGCCTAGCAGAAGCTCCACCTAAAGCAGGGCTGAAAGGGGGCATAAACAACCTTGTGCTTTTCTTCTCCCCAGAGATGCATCTACCCATGGAGACAATGGCATCCAAGCTAGCAGAAGGAATCTTCCCCTGGTCTCATGGCAGACTGTTGGTGGTGGAACAATTTAAATAATCATAGAATGGCCAGAGTTGGAAGGGACCTTAAAGATCATCCAGTTCCAACCTCCCCTGCCATGGGCAGGGACACCTTCCACTAGACCAGGTTGCTCAGAGCCTCATCCAGCCTGGTCTTAAAACACTTAAGGGATGAGATTTATGGCCTCTGCTCCAGCAGCCCCTTGGTGACTTTTTGCTGAGTCTGAGGCGAACTTGTTCCGAGATCATGCCAAAGAGCTCAGAGCAGCCTCACATATCAGCAACGCTTAGCACAGAGGACAGTACAGAGCAAGGCAGAGTAACAGAGCTGAGACTACTCCGCGTGGGATCCTCAGAGCCTGCAGAGAAGGTGGGGCAGACAGTCCTTCCAGAAAACTGGAAAGGCTTTGGCAAGATAAACAAACAGTAGTTACTCACTTCTTGGGAGAGACTTAAACAGGATTCAAGGGTTTTCGCATGGTTTCACAAACAACTGTCATTATCCATAGCTCATCTCTGTGTCAAATAGGTTTCTCCTCCCACCCCCACCCTCCATATGTTGAAATAAGAAGTGAAAAGGTTACACATTTATCTTATTTCCTCGTCTCCCAGGACTTGTCTTTACTTTTCTCCTATTTCCTTAATGCAGGGGGTTAGAGGGAGAAAGATAGAAAAAGAAAACAAAAAAAAAGTTCTCCATGGAGAATTCAATTCAGCAGAATTACACTGCTCTTACGTCCGCTTTGAGGCTCTCTCCCACGCACAGCCTGTGGCTTCCAGCACAATATCTGCACAGCCCCACCACTGTGTCAGCTTTGATAAGAGCCCCTGTGTAATCAGTGCAGTACCAGTTATCCGGCTGCAATACTGTATGATTTCCTCTTGTGGCTTCTTCATTCCTGTTTATAATTAAAGAAAGACTTCTTGTCATGCCAAAGGCTATATAAAAATAAGTAATAAGTAATAAAGTGATGGCACTGATCCAAGAGCTTGCTGCTGCCGCTCTTGCAACACAGTAATATCCAGCAGTGGTTAACAGCATTAGGGTTTGGGTGTTTGATTGGGCTATTTGCATTTAGCAGTTACAGGAGGAGGATGAAGCCAGCCTAGGTGAAGAGAAGGGCTGATGTGGTTTAGGATTACTGTGTATTTAGCCTTTATATTTAGAAAAAAAAAGTTGAATCATCTGCTGGGCTTTCTTCACAGCACTGTGTTCACTCTGCTGCAATCAAATTGGCCTAAAGTCATAAACAGGGCAGGTGGTTAGAAGCTCAACCCTGGAGCCAGAACTTGTTCCATTCCATTAATTATTTGTGTTGGATAATTAGCAGAAGCACTATGGAAATCATGGCCCCATTGTGTAAATACATATGGTGCCCCCAAGAGCTTCAGATTTAAATAGACGGGAGAGACAATGGGCAAATTAGCCAGTACTGCACAACAGGTCATCAAGAGCCAGCAGTCCCACCCCGACTTCCCATTTTCCAGGACAAACTGTTCTCTTCATTAGCCCATGCAACTTCAAAGTGCTCCAAATCACAGCCTCACACTTAAAAATTACCTATCTCCCTCCAAGTGCCTTCGGTCCCTGTCCCCTAGTCAAAGGGACAGAGGGCTAAGGAGGAGGCCTCCTGTGTCACTGCCTTTCTTCTCCCTGCTCATGGAGAAGCTATGTCATACAATCTCCTGCACAAACCAAACAGTCTTGCTCTGTTGCGCGTGGGAGAGGAATTCTCTAGCTAACCATTTGGGGGGTGTAACTACTGAGAAATGTAATGTTATTTATTCTTTGTTCTTAAGCAACTTCTGAAGGCTTTGTGAAATCTGGGGCCTGCAGCCACCCAGGCAAGTCACTCCTCCAGGGACACCACAGGTGTTGCCATTTACAAAGGAAGGTCTAAGGTGGAAGGACTTGAGTCACGCAGGATGTCTGTGGATGAAAAGGGTCCTGGATTAGCCAGCACTGTGACCACCAGACCATTTGATGGCACTCAGCATCCTCTTTCTGGTAGGAGAACCAAGCTGAGAACAGGCACAGCACATGACTAATCCAAGCAGAATTAAGAAGCATTTAAAAACACGAGTGTTAAAAAGTCTGGGTGATTTCTTCACCTGTCTCCGACATGTTTTATCCACTGACCTCACCGGGATGAACTCACTTAGGGAGTTGCAAAGGTTCCCAAACAAAAGCTCCTACCCATTCCGGATTACACATGAAAAACATTGCTCCCTGTCACGCTGAGTCACTCCTTGGCTGCCAAGCTAAGCCCAGCCAAACCCAACCAGCCCAACGGCTTGGGGAGGGGGCTCCTTGCCTTTGATGTCTTTGGCTAGAAACAGCCTTACCCTTTCCTACACCTGAGAAAACATTCTGCAGAGAACCTCCTGTCCTTTCGCTTTGATGCTGTCTTTCACAGTCTCTTTTCTTCGTTTGCTTCATCTGCTTTCTTATGGACAATGTAAATAAGGTACTGCTGCGTAACTGAGGATCTCAAATACTTAACAAGGATGGCTCCATTAAACACACAATCCTGGATAAGACAGCATCCTGGCACCATCTTCTACTGCTCTGAAGAAAAGCCATTGCTCACATGCTGTAGGCATTAGGTGGGTTATAGAGAGTCCTCAAATGTGGCCCATCTCAGCCATACCTTAGTGCCCTGCTATCATGAAGTTGCCCTTTATTTGAGCAACTTATCTAGAGCGTGGTGTATATAACACACTCAGAAAAATTTCACATTTCTTTTTAAATGTTTCAAGTGATCACCACAAAAATGGTACTTTCTAGGTATGCTCCCTCTTTAAAAGGAATTAGCAGTTACCCAGGGTGAAAAGCAGGCAGAAAGGACTCGATAAAACTGGTAACAGTTTGGATCCTGCCTTTAGGATGGCCCTTATTTTATTACCATTATTATCCCTCTACTTCTGTGTTTAGGAGGCTCTGGACTATTAGGTTGCTTCGAGAAGTTTCCATCACTGTGACTGATTTTCTACCCATTTAGGAAGACACAATGCTGAAACTGTTGGAGCTACACTTCTGCAAACCCTTCTGGAAGTGCAATTCAAAGGCCGTTGTGGCCAAGGCCTCATCCACAGAAGCCCACTGACTTCAGCCAGCCCTGCATTAGACCAGAGGCATGAGGAGAACCTGCCCTGACTTCCCCTTAAGGGGTTTTAAAGCCCCATTTGGCAACTTGTTTCCTGTCCTCGATTCATCCTGGTGCTCATGTGCATTAAAAATCATGTACCTCAACCCTGTCCTCCCTAGTGAGTGCTGGAAACAGGGGCTGCTCTCTTGTCATTGCAGACCTTGTGGGGAAGCTGCCAGTACAGACTACTTCCAATTTCTGTACTTTGAGCAAGACTTTCTATGCCAGTATATCCAGCTTGGGTTGAGAAGATAGATGTCAGACACTCCTTTTTGTGGTTTCCCGACTGCTCTGGTTTAAGACTCCTTCTGCAGTGCAAGCCTGTTAAAATACCAGATGGTTTTTGGTGGTGCTGGTGGTAGAGCAGAACAGATACTTACAGGCTTGACTGAAGTTTTCCAACTAAAGCCTGCCACAAATACGCAGTTCCCTTCCTGTGAGAGCGATCTAAACATGACTGGACATGTGGAACCGGCCACTGAGATGCCCTGGACAAACAGAGGGCTTACTCACTGGGCAACCACAAGCAGAGGTTACATACTTGGTTGCCTACTTCTCATCTGTCTTTATTGCCCTCTTCTCTCCCAGACATAGGGTAGGTGATGACCAGATCCAAACCTCACTGAGATGAAGAGGAGTCATTCCCTGGATTTCACTGGCCTTTTGGTTAGGACACAGTGGTTTTTAACCATCTATTTTATTCTGCTTCCCACCTTAACCTTAAGAATCCAGCACATCCTTGAAAGAGGTTGTTTTAATAAAAATAACAATGCAAAGCTCCAGGTGGGATTGATATGTCACATGGATGGGTGACATGGCCAGGTTTTAGCTGTATCTATCCTCATATCACCCAGACTAAGGCTACAAGCATCTGGAATGGCCTCCAAGACAGGCTGGAGGTCAAACTTGCTCTCTAGCCTCATTACTTACCTGCTGCTTACCTTCAGATCTGGTTCTGGGCTAGCTCAGCTGCTACCCAGAGTGGAAAAGCCTCAGCAACGCCTTTGCACAGGTCCCCAGATTCTATTTGTTGTTACAAGTAGTTGGAGCAAGCATTGTCACATCATGTCCTCCTGCATATGTGCTCAGCTTAGCTCCTCCTAAACCTTAAAAAGACACACAGAGATACTTACAGCAAGAGAAACTGCCAGCAAAGACAGACAGAGTTACGGCAGCTAACTGCCAGCTAAGACAGACTCCTGAGCTTTCTATTGCTGCTAAAATTCAGATATAACCAGAGAGTCTTGGCAAGCAAAGCAGGAGTCCAGTGACACACTGTTGTCCGCAGTGAGGA
>JAAGNO010010822.1:52099-62786 GCA_033439905.1 Ceryle rudis
CTTCCACATACCTCTGTTTTCAACAACTCTGTTTTCAGTGATGATGAAACCAAGCATTGCTGACCAGCAGAAAAGAAGGAGCAGGACTATCTACTCTGGGTCTTGTGCAAGTACAAATAAAATCTGAACATCTGCTACATTAACTCTGACCACTGTGTAGGCATGTGAAATGAGACAGACATCATGTCTTGCTCTAGCACTGCAGTACGTATGAGAAACCAAGAGTAGGATGAAAGATGTCAGACAAATCTGACCCTGCAGTGTAAGTGAGGTGGGCCAGAAAGGCCCGTTTAATTCTCTTGTATTAAACATGCAGTAAAGTGCCACTTACAGATCACACTGACAGAAATTAATTACAGCTTCCTCCAGCACAATCATGAAAGGATCTAAATCACAACAAGGTCCCATCTTGCAAAGTGACTTTATGTTTCACGTGTGATGCTACAAATTACTTCAAGTGATGGATGTCAAAGTGGTAATTAATTTGATGACTTTAAATTACTTTCTATAGAGGAAGAAACGGTGTTCTTACACATCAGAATTTTTTATATACTACCTCCTATGGGAAAAGCCTCATATAAAAAGAAACCTCGTTGTGTCTGGCTTTTATTATTTATTGAACAATACTCCATTGATTCACAGATCCTCTACAGACAGCTCATAAACAAGGCCTGTAGTGCAAAGTTTAGACAAGGACAAAGATTTCTGAACTCTTAAGCACAACACAAAGCTCTGTGATTACTCACACCGGAAGGAATGAACAGAGCTGCAATTTGTAAGAGAGAAATGCAAGAAATGCAAAGATACTTTGCTGAAGGAAGAAGTCAGATTTCTATGAAAGCTGCAGTTTCATGGCTTTTTCCCTCTGTAGCATGTTTTTGGGTACACTTGTTACAAGAGTGCTGCTGCTGACCTCATGAACTACTATTTCTTCCAAAACATAGTGCCTCAAGGAACACCCAGCAGATTTGTTTTGGGCAAGCGCACATTTTTCTCAAGCCTTTGGATGAAAGCTCTACCTACTTAAGATATGTCCAAACATGGAGGGTTTCATAGAGTTGCGGATTTACCAGTTTATATAAAAAAAGACGTTATTAGAGGAAAAGGCTGCCCGTGGTGCAGAGTTTCACTGTGGCCTGTGGCACTACAGAATGTTTAAAATGGTATTTCTGCCAGAGTGTCTCCCCAGCAGTTCAAATGAAAGCCAAGTGTGAGCCTGACAAAGTCAATGTCATTGAATGCATCTTAAAATGAGCCCCTCTCTTCCCTGGGTGTGTGGTGGGCTGGCTGTACCTCCCTTTCTCAAAGGGCCCTTAAGAAGGTAACAGTCCCAAACTGGTGCTCATATCAGGAGTTCCCACAGGCACCAGATAAAAATCTCTTAAATTGGTTCTACTGCTTGGAAACCAGTCCAGCTCCTAAATCCAATGGAGCAACCTTAGTGGCAGTCACATCTCCTCCTATCCAGCTGTTAAAGCATTTAAAGGCAGCTAAAGCTACATTCAATTCTATCCCATTACATAAGCCACAGCCAATGCTCTCTCTCTTTCCAGTGAAAGGAGAGGTGGGGTCCATGGGATCATGTTCTCAGCAGAGAGTCTCACTATTAAAACATCATCCCACCCTATGAAAAGGGTTGAGAACCCCTTGGCCTCTGTGAACCCTGACTGAAGGAGTGTTTCCAGTGCTGTCAGGGGGGCTCCCTCTGTTATTGCAGGCAGCCCTCTCCTACCCTGGCTTTCGTTCTTGTTGATGATTGTAATTTCTAATCTTTTGGCAACACACGCTATCAAAAAAACCCAAAAAGCCAAACAAACAAAAACAAACCCCACAACAAGAAAAACCAAACCAACAACCAAAAAAAAAAAAAAACCAACCACAAACAAACAAACAAAAAGAACCCCACAAAACACAAAAGATCCAGCTTTACACATCTCTGCTTACACAAATCTAGTAACAAGTTGTTTTCAGAAAAGCTGCCTGGTGTATTTTTTTTACTGTAATTACTTTGTCCAATTTTTCAAATATTCTTTGGAAATGCCTCAGGACACCTCTGTGTGGGGTATTGAAGGAAAAGTTTTTGAAAGGGTTTTCACTGTGAACTTCAAAGGACTTCAGAGCATATGTGTAATAAAATCAGATACTAGAAAGTGAAAAATTTTTCTTCCCTACCTCATCTATCATTCTCTTCATGCAAGACGGTTTTATTTACTGCTGCTTTGACTACTGCAGCTTAAATGTTTTGAAGGACAGGACTCCACACCTTCTCAGAATGTAATTTGATAGGCTAACACTGTTCTTTAATTTTACTCTTGTGCCTAGCTAAATATATATTTTTTTTTTCTATTCTACATTTATATCATTCAAATATTGTGTCTGATTACTTGGTTTCACCTTTAATTACCAGTTAACTAAAGTATATTTATTAAGGCAAACCTGAAACCACTGAGGTATAACTTGGGATCATTCTCTCATGAAGTGTGATGGACTGATCACGTTTTCACAGAAACAGCTGTTCAGATTCCAACATCAGAGCTGAGAAAGAAGACTGAAATAAGAGCCTGACACAGAATAAAAAACCTTTACTTAACTCTGGCAAAGAGTAGTGATATACAAACAGCAGTATAAAATCATCCACCATAAAATTGTGGCTGCTCTCTGTTAGGCAAAAGAAAGTTAATTTGAGAGAATTTGTAATTCAGAGGAATTAATTTTCCTCATAGATTTCTGAGATATGTCTGCTACTATTCTTCAGAGCAATGACACTGACAGCTTCATGGTCTGAAGTATTCTTTACAGACACAAAAACCATGACAAAAAATCACCACTGCTCCTAAACTCCATAGAAAGCAAGCAAAATTCACTTTAAAACTCTGCTTACTTCACAGCTGAGTACCCTGACATTAATGAAAGCAATGCTGCAAATATCAGTACAGAAATGTTGGAAGGAAAGAAATAGGACATACACATAGTCTGGCAGTCTACATTATGAAGAAATGCAGTGCAGTGAGAACATCACCAATGTGGATTCTGTGCTTGCCCAGAAGCGTTTCAGAGGAGAGCACTTCTTAAGAAGGTGGGATGATTAACACTCTTTATGCCATCACTGCTGAATTAAAAAATCTCAGCATTGGTGATAGACAATGTAAAGGAGAATATACAAACTGCTTTAACAGATGTTGCCTTTCCCTAATTGGTGTAACCATATTTAGCAGTGAAGTAGAAATAGCCTACATAACAAATTCCACTCAGTTTTATTTGCTTTTGCTGTTTGTCATTGTAGAACAGAAGGCTACTATTGTCTGAGTAACTGAGCTTCTACACATTCAGCTTCACTGATTTTTGTCCTTTTCCTGTTTTGTCAGCAAGGCAACACCCTTGGCAGGGTACTGTATTCCAGAAAGTGTGTACCTTTGTCTACCAGAAAGCTGCCTGAGGTTTTCCATACAGGAACAGCCTCCATGAAAGAGGAAGGCGGCTTCAAAAGAAACATCACTTTCCCTTGGACCCACTCTTGTGGGTGTGTGATATGATACAAGTCTTAGCAGCAGCTGAGATTGGAGTGACCCTGGGGAGACAGAAATCATCTTTAAGCTTTGAAGTATAATAAAACCCATGTCTGTCATAATGCAAGATTTATCCTATTGTCCACCTTGTAAGTCAAAATCACATATTTCTGTCATTCTAGACACAGATTCATTGTTTACTTATAGCTGGAAATTGCCTTTCTCAGAGTAGTAGCTGTTTCATAGATCTATGGCTATGCTACACTCATGAAGTAAATGTTTTATGAGGAAGATAAATTGTATGAACCAGTTAGTGTAAACATGACCTACTTTACTACTAATGAAAAGCATTTTAAAATATTCAAACCTGATATTTAGCATTCCCAGTTTTGAGTATGTATCAAGCAGTAAATTATTCTGAGAGATATATAGGAGATCACTTGAAGGATACCTGAAGGAAAATTTTTGTTAATGCTTTAGAGTTACATTTCTTTACAGAAACAAGGAAATGTAATATCCTATGGTTTACTGCATAATGTTATTTCTTATTAGCCAAGGCAACATTTATTAAAAATCAAGTGTGTATGATCTATTCCAAGTGTTAATAACCACTGCTGAACTAGTGGAACTACTGAAAAGTTGCAGAATTTATTTTAAAAATAATGAAGATTTTAAAATATTTTTATTGTCTATCAAATGACAGAGAAGAGTAAGTTATTGCCATTTTAAGTTATTGAAAAATAATCAGAAGTGTGGTTTGCTTCTGCCCATTTCTTCCCACAATCTATGACAACATTCCGAGACTGTGTTTATATGAGGATATAGTTTCAGAGCCCTCAGTGGGACAGCAGATGCCTAAACCACAGAGTTGGGGAGGAGAGAAAAAGTAGCCATCTAAGCATGTTTACTTTCAGCAACGAGGAAGTTCTAAGTTGTCCCTAAGTGGTGACTCATCGGGTTGGGACTATAAAAGTAAAGGTAACTGCTTTCTAAAACATCAGGGCTTCAGACTTCGCAAATCCAACATGATGCAATCAAGACTTTCATCTGTCTTCTTTTTCTTGTTGGGTTTGTCATTTTGCCTGACAATCCCTATTCCCCTTGAAGATAGCCATGAATTCACAAAGAAAGACCTTCAGTTTGCAGAGGTACTGTATAAAATAGTTCATTTGCATGTTTTATAAAGAGTAAGTTGTATGGTTACAACTGTTTGGAAACTAGGCTTATTACTTCTCTTCCCCCTCTTAGCGTTATCTCAGGACTCACTACAATCTCCGTCCTAATCCTGCTGGCATAATGAGGAAGAATGCCAACTCAGTGGCAACTAAACTTCGAGAAATGCAAGCTTTTTTTGGCTTGGAGGTGACAGGCAAATTAGATGAAGAAACATATGAGCTGATGCAGAAGCCAAGATGTGGTGTCCCAGATGTGGGGGAATATAACTTTTTTCCTAGAAAACTCAAATGGTCAAAAACTAATTTGACATACAGGTAAATGCATGGCGTTTTGAGTGTTCTTACTGTTATTAACTTCTTTCCAGGTACCTTGTCCAAAAGGTTGCTCAGTAGATGAGGTTGATGGGAGAGGGATGTGTTTGAGTTTGACAAAATTCATGTTGCAGTTTAAAATCCTTACAGCCCCACTTTTGGAAAGGTCCCCCAAAACCACCTTGCAGACCAAGGAAATAAATATTATTTTTTTCCGTTTCACTTTGAAATGGAGGACAGTTGGTGTGGTGTAAACTAGTAGCTCCTCATCTGATCTCTGTGGCACTCTGGGCACATCATAGTGCTGAATGAAAGAAGGGCAGGTCCTAAAATGATGCTCCTCACCAGGTGATCCTCACAGTGCTTAACCTCTAGATCACTCTTTAGCTCTGCTCTGGACATGGTTTAGGTCTTGTCCTGGACAAAGCAGCATAGGTGCAATGTGGCTGTACGAACAGGAACTAATCTTTGTCCATCTTCCATTTCACAGTCCAGATATAGATTTCTATGCTTGGTCAGACAAATCCTTGCACCATAATCTCAGGAAGCTATGGTGCTGAAAGGTCACACAGTAGCACCTCCTCTAATACACAAGGTCATCAACAGGGTATTGTAACCAGCTGCAACTTGAGTTTCCTAGCAGATTCCAAATATGAAATCACTGAACTCTATCAGTTCAGTACCTGGTGATAAATATATCTATCACCTATATATAAAAAGCTCTTTGGAACAAGTTTTTCTCCTTCAGGAAGTGAGGATCATGAGTTGTATGGGAAAGTTTGAAGTTACTGATATGATTTTACTTAATACAGAATATATCCCACCTGGAGACATTCAAGGTGGGACTTGACAAAGCTCTGAGCAACCTGCTCTAGTTGAGGATGTCCCTGATCTCAGCAGGAGGTTTGGACTAGATGACCTCTACAGGTCCATTCCAACCCAGACATTTCTATGTTTCTATCTGTCATTTTCTGTATCTTCTGGTGCATATAAAACCAATTACAGAAAGCTGTTGGATCGTTTCATTTGTCTCTGAATGATTGTAATGAAAATATAAATGGTTATTTTTATTTTATTGAATACTGCTGATCTCTTTGTTTTTAGATAAGAACATAGGAAAAAAGCAACACTTTGATGAGTTGTATTGTATAGTCAGTTAAAAATGTATTGCACATTTTCTTCAATTCACACAATTTAACTGGAGATATTAATCTGTTTGATAGAATTATGAATTACACTTCAGATCTGAGACGTGCTGAAATAGACAGAGCTTTCAAAAAAGCATTCAAAGTTTGGTCTGATGTGACACCACTTAACTTCACCAGAATCCGCAGTGGTATAGCTGATATCATGATCTCCTTTGGCACTAAAGGTAACACAGAACCAGTTATTTTTACTTTGTAGTTATATTGCTGCCAGTAAGATGGGATAATTGGTTTAATTGTTTTGTATATTTTTATGTAGAACATGGTGACTTTTACCCCTTTGATGGACCCTCTGGATTACTGGCTCATGCTTTTCCCCCGGGTCCGGACTATGGAGGAGATGCCCATTTTGATGATGATGAAGCTTGGTCAGATGATTCTAGAGGTAACAGAAGTTTCTGAGATTATTTGAAATGGTAATAGATGGATTTTTTTCCTGTTTCATATCTGTAAACAGTTTGTTTTGCCTTTTTACTGTTCATTCATCATTATGTTCACTGGCCACTCATAGGAAGCTAGGTTTAATCTCCAATCGTAAATGGAAGTATAACATATGCCTAGCATAAATTTTAAGACATACACCTCCTAAGTGAAGTGATTAAAAATATGCCACCAAAAAAAGGGTATTTTGTCATCTTGGCATTTCACTGAGCTCAAGGGCAACTAGTTCTGATCACAGACTGATGAGACTTACCTTATTGAAACCAACAGAAAATGCATATATACTTAGCTGCAGATTGTCTACTTAGATTTAATTTGAAAAGTCCTCACCTTGCTTATTCAGGATAGAGCTTTAATAGAACAAAGCACTCTGTTATTTCACCCTCCTGGCATTAAAGCTACTTTCTGCAATCATGAAAACAATATGGACTCTCTACTGGAGGTGAATTCCCAACAAAAAATGTTATAGATTTGAGTAGAGCAAGGACTTCACCCTAGAGCTTTCCAGTGTTGCTAAGAAATTTCAAGAAATCTAAATCTGCCTAAAGAATAACATTTTCAGACAAGATTTAGGTTGAACATCAGCTATCTGATAATTAATTAGACCCTTATTAAACAAAACCCATGCTAGTTTGAAAATGACAAGGAAATATACATATTTTTTCCATTTATCCAGTTTTCTTCATTGTCCTGTAGTTAAAGCACATTAGGATTAGCTGATTGGTCCAAGTCCACTTTCATGATACAAGGAGCTATACATTTCCTTTCACTGTGGTTTGTTATAGGGTATAACTTGTTTCTTGTTGCTGCCCATGAATTTGGTCATTCACTGGGACTTGAACACTCTAGAGATCCAGGAGCTCTGATGTTTCCAATTTACACATACACTGGAAAAACTGGGTTTGTGCTTCCTGATGATGATGTGCAAGGAATCCAGGAGCTTTATGGTAAGTCTGCATAATATATAATGTGTATTTTGTGTGTCAGTATAACCTGTTAGAGATGCACTGCTCAGTTACTAAAGAGCTGCAGATGTTCAATATCAACAGTCATGACTGAGTAAGACCATTCCACTGGATTCTTGGCAACTACAATTCAGGAACAGATGATGCTTAGATGTAATAGTTCGGGGGTGGGTGGGAAGTACACTGCAGAGAAGAGTTGATCACTGTGCTGTCTCTTCTTGGTGGGGGGAGAGGCAGAATCTTTATACTTTTTGACTTACCTCAAAAAATAGAGTCAAGCAGAGTTTAAAGGGAGAAACAGAGATATCCATATTTCATCATGGAAAGAATAAAGCTTTTTTGGGACTTTCAACACTTGGGTTAAAAAAAGCAAGGCCATTTAACATCTTTACAGAACATATGAACTGCATAGTCCATGGATGTATTTGGATAAAGGAAAGAAAGACAGAACAAACATTTCCCACTAGAAATGGTTTGCCTGTTATGCTCGTATTCAACATGCTATTTGGGAACTCTTCCATGTTCTACTCAATATCATGAGAAAGGAAATCAACATTGTCAAACTTAGATCATGTGATATGTTTCCAGGTGCTGGAGACAGAGATCCCAACCCAAAACATCCAAAAACACCAGAGAAATGTGATGCAGATTTATCACTCGATGCAATAACAGAACTTCGTGGAGAAATGCTGGTCTTCAAAGACAGGTAAAGACTGACATATCGTGAATGGTGGGTACTGGATAAAATTTGAGCAAGTGAAAATACAATTTCAGTTTTTTATTAAAGATCTGAGTAAACACAAATTAAAAAAGTCACAAACCAATATAGATGCTTCTAAGAAACTACATCATATATCTTTTTAGGCTGGATTTATAATACAATCACAGACCAGAATGCCCAGCAATATGAAATGAAGATGATATGGCTGAAGACTGACACCATTTTTACACGTTTCATTTTATAGGGTTTTCTTCAACACAAATCTATTAACATTTATTTGAATGAAGTTTTATTACATTCAGAAGTCTTAAATGGGGCAACAGTGTTTCCTGTATTCTAAATGAAAAAAATATCCAAGTTTGTTGTTGTTTAAGATGATCACTGGGTGAATGGATGGAAATGGTGTGCAGCTAGGTGACTAGGAGGAAAGGAAAGGTCTACAAGGGGCAGCATGTATTGAAAATTCTATGTTACGAAAAAAAGTTAATTCTCCATTAACTATTTTTTAGTATTCCACATCAAAGAAACATAAAATATATTTTCTTTTTTCTGAACTAGGTTTTTTTGGCGACTGCACCCTCAGATGGTTGAGGCAGAACTGGTGTTACTTAAGTCCTTTTGGCCAGAGCTTCCAAATAAAATAGATGCAGCTTATGAAAACCCCATCAAAGATCTTGTGTTTATGTTTAAGGGTGAGTTTTCAAATTTGTTGTTGTTTGCAGTAAAATAAACATATTTAGTCAAGCTTAGTAAGTGATGTAAAGGCAATCAATAGAAGAACAAAACATCCTACCTTCCTTACTCAAAAACCAAACTCTTTTGGTTTCACATTATGAGAAGCTATATAATTTTCAGTGATTAGGAGATGTACAATTAAACTCGCGTGCCTAGGATCATAGTGAGCATGAATAGTATACTACTTGCTGAGTATGTGACCTAAGGATCTGTTAGCTATATGAAAATGGGGATCATGGCATCCTCATTTTATTCTGCTCTCAAAGCTGAGCTTTTCCAAAAGACTCATATATACTTTGATCTTATTTTCAGGAAAGAAAGTCTGGGCTTTAAATGGCTATGACATAGTGGAAGACTTCCCTAAAAAGATATATGAAATGGGGTTCCCAAAAGAAATGAAAAGAATAGATGCAGCCGTCCATGTTAAAGACACTGGCAAGACTCTCTTTTTTACTGGAAATAAGTACTGGAGGTAAGCTGGAGATGGGTTGGTATGTCCTTAGTCTTAACCTGTCCAGATGTATCAAAAGATCAGCAAGTTGTTTCAAACCAGGCACATGACTGTGGCTCACATGTTTCCAGTCTGTGGGTTTCACTGGTGCTATAGCTGTGTAGAATATATCATAAAGGTGTATGCAAGACTTTTAAAAGCATATGGCACAGCTTTTAAGACCTGAAAGAGTGAAAGAAAGAAGAATAAAGTACCCTAATCCAGTTTGTAGTATGGTCACAGCTCTTAGAAAAAAAAAATCCCATCTTGCTTCTTTCAGTTGTTTGTGTGACAAAAAAATGGTGTCAGTTCTATGAGAGTAAGAAATCTATCCCACCTTATAGATCAGTTCTGAAAATGTAACTTTGTTGGTATTGTTTTTATTGAGCTTGTGCTTCTGGTGAACCCTGATTATTCCCCTGAGCTTCATTATTGCACAGATGTGAAATACCTAAAGGCTGCTGGCTACTTCTGACATGGATAATTTCAAAGCATATAAAGGGCACAGATCAAATTCCCAGGCTGCTTAAAACCTCAGAATTTTTATTTTGTTTTTTTTTTTTTTTTTTTTTGTTCAAAATAGTTATGATGAAGAGATGGAGGTTATGGAAGCAGGCTACCCCAGGATGATAGAAGAAGAATTTGCAGGAATCGGTGATAGAGTGGATGCAGTCTATGAAAGAAATGGTATATAATCTGATAATGAGATTTTATTACAATTAGTTGCTGTTGAAACTTGAGATTAATGTCCTGTACAAAATTCTGTCATTTGTAATTTTAATTTTTTCACATCAACACTTCTGTTCTCAACTGAATCACATTTCTGATCTAAATTGCCCTCTGGCCAACATGCTGTTATAAACTGTGTGCATAGATATTTAAGGATCCAAAAAAACCTACCTTCTTGTTTAGGGAACCTAAGGAGTGCTTCCAAGTCAGAGTCTTAAACATTAACAGGCAAACCCTGTTTTGTCCTAAGGAAGTGCTGCATAGCAGTAAAATGCAGAGCATGACACTAGGCTAAAATGTCAATTTTAAGGCACCAATCCAGTTCTGGCAAATGAAATGAGAACCTTTGAAAATTTAACTCGGCATTCTAAACACTGAAATATTGCATCTAAAGGAGTTATTAAAAAA
>JAAGNO010010822.1:62886-77904 GCA_033439905.1 Ceryle rudis
AAAAAAAAAACCCAAACCACCAACCAAAAAAAAAAAAAAAAAAAAAAAAAAAGGAAAAGAAAAACGAAACAAAACAAAACCAACCACAAAAACCCAACAAAAAAAAAGTTCCTCTGAGTTGGCTGCATCTCAGCTTCCTGGCTTGAGGGATGAGCTGCTCTGACCCAGATCCAGCTCTTCTTAATATCCAAAATACGCTCCGAGAAAGGTCATTGGAAGGGAGTGGGCTAACTCAAGACACAATTGTATCACACTTAAAAAAACCTGAGCCTGATGAACCTATTTTCCAGCTGATGAGCAGCACCCTGAGCTTCTGCAAGCATTACAGTCCCACTGTGGATTCAATACAGAGACCTCATAAGCTTAATGAACTATAATTTACATGTCACAATTAAGACTTAATATTCTATTTTTCGCTATGCCACTGACATTTTCTGCCTTGCTTTCTATTCCAGCCTGCGTCTTCCACCCTTCAGTGTCACCTAGACACATTCTCAGCTGGCACGGGCGAATGCAGACCCATGGACTCCTGTGGTGTTACCCACCACAAGGCCCTGGCTGACAAACATGTCTCATTAAAATGGAAGCTCCTGCCTGATGGGACATAAGGCACACAGGGACTGAGAGGAATTTCGTTTAATGACTTTGTTGCCTAAGTTTCCTACTTCTGGTCTGGGCTTCTAATTTGAAGCAAATATCATCTCTTTGAAATGTCAGTAGTTTTTGTGAATTCCAAAAGGCCATTCCTTTAGATGACACTGAGAAGTCTATCGTCATCTTCACTTTCAGACCAGGCAATGTTATATCCTTACCTGATGGGCTATGAAAATACACTTAGAATCATCAGGAACTTCATTTTGTGCCCCGACACATCCAGAAGAGACTTTTTGAAAGCTTTCAGGGCCAAAGATTTCTTTCATATCAAGTAATAACACAAATATGTGATGACAGACAAACCCAGAGCATCTATTTCGTTTCCTTTCAGATGCAAAATGCACTGTGGTCATATCTGTAACTGATGAAGTTATAAAAACTTCCCAGTCATCCAGTCTTTTACCATTATTGTACTTCCCTTTGTAAAAGGTTTCAGTTACACGTCCATCACTGGATTCAGAATATTCTGGTTTCTCAGCTAAAAACTATAACACTGAATCCTACCGGAGTCTCTAGAATTCACATCAGCATCTGGGTTGTGTTTGGGTTTTGGCTTTCCTTAATAAAATAGCAAACAGCAGCTGGGAGGAGAACAAAAATCACTGGGATACATCTCTTGCTTCAAGACAATGAAGTTACATAATAAAAGAGGAGAAACCCATGTGATTTAGCAGGCAAATGGAGAGGAGAAAATCACTTTTACTGTTAAGAACTATTCAGAGGGCCAGAGGCAGATAAAACAAAAATAGCAGCGTCTGTAGTGTCATGTCTTTGGGTCCACTCGCCAACTTAGCTCCACAGACATTCATCAGCCAAAGATCGCACACATCACTGACGATTCACTATTATTAATCAAAGCTGAAACACATCCCGCATTTTTCCTACACATGACATCTGCCATGGTGCTGTGGCTGGACTCCTTTTCCCCCTCACCAAGGACAACCTCTCTCTCTCTCTTTCCTCTCCCATTCAGAACTGGCCAGAGCCCCAGCAAAGGAATCAGCACCAAGACAAAGAGGAGGGAGATATTTCCCCAGTTTGGGTAACGCTGTCCCTTCTGGAGACAACCTTTGTCCAACAGAGACTGTAAAGACACTTGTGAATCCCAGCGCAGAGAATTCAACCACAGTTCTATTATTTTTAAGAAGCTGGGGATGGACTCTTAACGGTTCTTGCATAAATATTATCCCTGGGAGGATCATCGTCCATTATGTGGGATTAAAACTGGAGGTTTTTAATGCTGCAACAACAGAAGTACTTAAGATGCAACCAGAATTGGCTCATGTTTTCTATTCTCACATCTATTTATTTATCTTAGTAGGAAATGACTTCCACTGAGACTGGAAACTGAGTTGTTTTAGGATTTCCTTTCAAAAGGCAAACTAGCAGAGCACAGAAACCAAATATTTAGGAGGTACCCTGTTAGCTGCACTCCTTTAAAATTTAGGAGGTACCCTGTTAGCTGCACTCCTTTAAAATCGAGAACTCTGACTCTAAAGCAAAATCAGACAACTATCACATCACGTGTCTGAGTTAAACCACTGACACCGGGAAAACAATGTGTCCTACCAGCTCCTCGCAAATACAAGGTTCAACAAACCGTCTAATGGCCTTCCCCAGACCACAGTGTCAGAAGGAACATGAGGGTTCCTGCGAGAGAACAAGTCAAACTATCACAACACAAGAGAAATCCAAGTCTTTCATTTGGGGGATCTGGCACGTGGAGTTAATGCAGGTGGGACATGCTGTCTGAAACCTCAGCTGTTAACCTGGGAATAGTTCCTGCAGGAATATCTGGAGCCCATGTGTGTAGTACAAGGGAGCACGTGTGGTCCTCCCCAAACAGAAATATTTCTGTCCCAACAAGGAGAATTTGCCATCTATCAGCTCCTGTTTTCTGTAAGCATTTGTTGCTATCTTTCTGGAGTTGAAAGCACAAAGTTTACATTTGCTCAGCTATTTTGATACCCTGAGGTGTAATCCTGCCTGGAGCAGTATCCCTGGCAAAATTCCAGTTCCATTAGGTGAAATATGTATTTATGCAGGGAACTTAAATTAATTGTTTAAAGCTACAAGAAAAGGAGTTAATTAGGACATACAGGGCTTGTGTTGACTAGCTGGTTTTAATCCTTCCAATGTAGAAAGGATAACATGTCATGGGAATTTTTCATGTAGCTTTTTAAAGCTTTGAAAAATGTTAGAACAGCAATGCTATTAATGCAGCTCCACAGTCCAAAAAAATGTCATCTCCATTTCTCCTGTGAAAATAAAACAATGCACTGCTGAAATGAAGCTGTATTTAGGGACATAATCTGTTATAAGGACTTAAACTAACATCTAACCAGGGAGTCTGGGAAGGAATTCCCTGAAGGTACGTTACTTCAGAGCTGCTCGCTGCAGAACACACTTTCTTTCAAAGCAGCTGGTACCAGCTGTTACAGGAGAGCGCTCAGGAGAGCAACAGGACCACTGAAGCAGCGTGGCCCTTTCTCTGTTCTATTTATACATTTCTCTGCCTTGGGAGACCTTGAGAGGCTGAAGGACTTTGCTCGTGTGCATCTCCCTGTAAGATGGTTTGTTCAGCTCACACGTTCAACTGCTCCATGACCTGAGCCTGCCCAGCACTCATTACCAAGACTCTATCATGCTAAAAGTCTTGCAATCACCAAACTTTCCACGGATGGCTCTTGTGACGGAACCTTTCTCATACACTGAGCCCAATGCCCTCCCCAACAGAATGGTTTTTATGGGCACTGCTCCTTTCACCTTCAGGACTGTGTATTCAGAGATACGGCAAGTTACGAATTTCCTTATTGCATATTAATGCCCTTCAATGTGCTTTGAACCTTTTCATTTTAATTACATTAGTTGCCATTCTATTTAAAGTTCCTACAATCTGGTTACTCTTATTCAAATCAGGTTTCCAATTCTCCACACTTAGCTACTGTTTTTTTGCTTTGCTAAATGCAGAGCTCTTTTGCCTGCAACCTTAAAATCAGCATTAGCACCTTGCAAAGGACAAAGAGGAAAAAATACCCCCCCCTTTCTTTTCAACCACGAGACCCAATCTTATTCCCAAACAAGCAGGTAAGCAAACAATTTTTCTCTCATCTGTTTATTAATTTTAATTTTCCTGCTACACAGTTACTCTTCGGGATGGCTGAAACTGAGGCAAGGATAAATTGACAACTCAGTGGGAGATAGCAAGGTCATCTATCCCTGCCTCAGTTTCCCAGTGGCAGGACCTAAGATTACGGAACACTGGAGCTTCATTCTGCTGCTCTGACTGACACTATATTGAACTTGGTAGAATAAAATGCAATTAAATAGGATCAGCTGTAATTAAGCAGGATCAAAACAGTTCCCCTCCCATTTAAACAAGCAAATTAAGGGCAAATTTTTTGCATGTGTCCATTTATCAGCTGTTTCTATGGTAACACTTGTTTTCCTTAATACTGTGTCTCATTTGTATCATGGTAACACCCTGTAATCCTGATCCCATTGTCCTGGGTTCAGTGGGAATGTGTATAAAAGAGAGTCCTTCCCTCTAAAGATCTTACTGTCTACTTAAAGCTTTTTACCTCAGTTAACTTAAACAGATACAAATTCACAGCAGTCACTTTTATTTTGGTTGCAGTGGCACAGGCTAAAAATTCTCCTTCCTGGCTTGAACCAAACTGAAATCTGGTTGAAGTTGAAGAATCAAAGTTTACCCAGCAATGTGCAACCCTTTAACTCAACTAGTTTAAAATCACAGCTTCAATAAACCACTTGAACTCCCTCGAGTGGACTGAGGCTGTTCCTCACTGTCAGAAACTTTGCGGGTTTTTGTATTGAAATGCCTTTTTTGGTGTCCAATTCCAATAGTTGTGAGACCCTGTTATTTTTTTCCTGGATGCAGGTAGCAAATTTCTGTCATTGCTGGGCTACACCATCCTGTGTGATCTGCCCATTTCCATAACATCCAAGTTAACCGTTTCCTTCTTTTTGTTATGAACCCTGAGTTTATTGAAGACTGCTGGGACCATTTTGTGATGTGTCACAAAAGACCTGGAGATGCTGCCGTGCCTTCTCCACCAAGAGCTGCAGACAGGTTGCGTGTCATTGAGTCCTTCTGTGAGATTTACTTTCATGGTTGATCTTGTCTCATCACAGTCAAATGAAAACTATCTGTCCACTGGGAAAAAAAAAAAAAAGATCTTGCATGGAAGAAAGTCTCTGCTGAACTATTATTCTTCTTGTCCACAGAGAAAGGATTTCAAAGCATCCTCACAGAATTCTTGTAAAACTGGGGTGTCATTCTTTAGAAATACAGGTTCTAGTGACTTCCCCATCCAGCCCTCATAAGTCAAAGCAGCACCCACTACCAAGAAAGACTTTCCCTGAAAATCTCTCAGACCCTTTGTAGCACACAGGGATACCTAGGTATGTCCTAAGGACATATCTCATTAACACTTAAAGTTGTCTTATCTGCACTACATTTCCTGTAGATTATCGGAGGATGGAAGACCATGTACATTGATGTTTCCTGTTAGCATCTCTCAGTGAAATTAATATCACAACAAAGATTACACGGGTGCTTTCAAATGACAATTAATTTTATTCACAGGCCAGAAATAGCTATGTGCTATTTCTGCTGTAGGCTGCCTTTGATCTGCTCTCACAAATGTATAAAAGTTAGAGGAGTCTCTGACAAGGAACCTGCATCTCCAAACTTTTTCTCATGCAAGGGGTTCAACATCTCCCAGCAAAGTCCAGACACCAGTTTTGCAGCTCACCATTGCCTGCACGGCTGATGATTTGCAGAATCAGGCCCTTCGTGGCCTCTGCTCCCCACTTAATTTGCTGTTATTTGTTTAGCTCCTGTGCAACAGAGGTTTCCTTAGCAACAGCTGTATCCTTTTACAAGTCATTGTTAATGACACACATTGACGTCGGTTGTGTACGAGGATGCTAAAAAGGATGGCACCCAATAAAAAATAACCTTTGTGATTACCCCGTTTCCTTAAGTAAACACCACTATTATCCATCAGGAACTTGCTTGAGGGACTTCTCTTTGGAACAATAACATAGGTTGCCTTTAGCGTTACCAATGGGAGTCTTTCTAAGCTTGCAAAGGTCAATAGGAAAATCTCATCCTTTTCTCTTTGTGTCTAATGCCAACACTTAACTGGCATATGTCTAGCCAGGAGAGAGGCAATTGGTCTCTAGTCTTGCTTCTAAGGACTGAGATCCAATTTCCTGCACAGAGAAAATTCCACTTTGTTGTTAAGTGCTGGGAGGTGGTGAAGATCTGGGCCCTGTTCTCAGCTTTCCGAAAAGGGGACACTGGGTGCTCCTTGTTACCAAACCAGCAAAACTGGTGGTTCCTTTATCGTACAGAGTCTCTGCACTGAAGAAGCTGCAGAGAAGGGATCAGGTGCAGAATAAAGCTCCCCAGAGGGGTGAAACGTAGAAGTTTTCTTCACTGGCTGCTTTCCCCCTTCAAATAACACCTGCTGCTGAAGATAGAATTGGACGTGATTAACTAATTTTATCACTGAGCCTATTAATGTTGTTCTGAAGATATTGGCCAGAGGTAAAGATGGCTCGGAGCCATTGTCCAACACGGTATAAAGAGCAGCTTGTAGATGTAGCTGATTTCTGCTGGAGAAGTGGGCAGAGTAGCCTATGGAGAGTTCACACTGCCAGTACTAGGCTCTTACTGGTACTGGAGCGAGCTAGTTTAAAGCTTGCCTGTATTTGTTTTACTCATCTAGAATGCTGACATGCCCTGAAATGGAATTTGGAGGTTTTCCCATGGAAAATTATGACTTTGCATCAAAACCTGATTATTTTCCAGTTTGTGATTATTATTTTTTGACAAAAAGTTGATGCTATTTGTTTGCAGATAAAACTGGATTTGCTGTTTTCTGGTGAAAATAGGAAAAAAATGAGGCAAACGTGCTTCCCATGAATGTTTTCAATTTAGTTGGAGAACTCAAGTTTATACAAGAAAATGAGAGCAGAAAGTTTCAAGAGAATTTTCAAACAGTTCCCAAGCCTGGACTTCACCAGATCCAGGTTAGGAGACCAGGCTGGGACTCTCTTCTCACATCTAAGGGTGCAGAGATCTGGTGTTTAATTCAGGCTTATCTCAGTAGGAGTTGCATCCACAGGCTAATTACATGTAATTTCCTCTTGCTTTTATCTCCAAATTCAACAGCATTTTGGATTCAGTGGGAAGGAGGTTTTATTGTTATCTCAATAAATTCTTGATAAGCTGCACCCTAACACCAGGCTTGGCCACATAAGAAAGGTGATGAAGAGACAGCCTCTAACTTACCCAAGCTGAGAATCTCACCAACATCCCTGGTGATTAACAGCTGAAAGCCAGTTCAAAACCAGCAGTATTTGTCTTAATTTCCAGTTCTTAAATACCTAACAATGCTAAAACTGGAGGAAGACAGTGACCGTAACCTCAAAATGAGAACAGCGTTCTTCAACAAAACTGGCCATTGCAATTGGGTTTTATCTTGGGCTGCAATTGTTTCAGATAAGAGATGACCACTAACACTGCAAGGTCCAACATTCCCTTCTAATTCTTGAACTGCTCAGGGTATAGGTTTCGCATTTTCAATTATTTTTCAAAAGTGACCAAAAAATTAGTAAAGAATAAAGTAGATTTTATTGGCTTGTGAAGAATCACACGAGCTAAATCATTTGTTATGTTCAGGCAGCTCCTTTCTGCTGTCACACTGCAAATTGGCTAAAGCTGGTGTGACCTAGTACAGCACAAATGCTGCACTCTAACCACCAAGCAAGTACAGGTGAAATGGCCCAGAAATAAGCATTCCTCTGGCCATACGGGAGTATTTGGGTCCATACAAGGGAGATTTTGAGGGGCTAATATAGAAGGTAAGTTAGTGTCAATAAGCTGGTCTACTCCTGAAGATAAAGTCTCCTTTCAAATATGTCTGCAGAAATGCAGGAAAATCTAGAATTGAGAGGTGGGAAAATCCTGTAATGAATCCAGTATTTCATTTTCTTTTCTCATTGCTGTTGTCTCCCCTCTTTTTTTGCTTGCCCACACAGTGAAGAGACCTAAGTACTGCTTACAGTTTTGCTTCATGACGTTGGATATGGCCTTTCACTGCTCTCTGTCTTCATTTCCCATGTATAAAGTGGGGATATTCATAGCAGCAGAGTCAGAAGGGAACTCCAGGTCAACATCCAGTACCCTCTTCCAAGACAGGAGCAGTGTTGTCCACGGTGTTTCCAAAAGTAGTTTTTGTTTGGCCTGTCCATAAGGACTGTGGGCTTGAAATGGGTCTTGAAAAGCAACAAATTCTTCGTAAACTGATGTGAAGTTTAAGCTCTTTTGAAAACATAGTTTCTTGATTGCCAGGATGGTTTTCCTGGCATTTAATCTGAGTCACTCTTGCTGCTGCCCCTTCTCACTTTGTGCCCTGTGGCCCTGAAGAACAAAGGTCTAGCATTTTAAGGACTTTAAATGCAATATCAAGCACTTTGAAAAGTACTTGTAGGAGGCAGTATCTAAGATCCAGGTACTATCTTTACTATTATTTTTTTTCATTGAGGCAGCTTTCTATACAAACATTCAAAGGACACAAACAATCAAGATGCCTAATGTAAGGGATTTGAGTGCACGCTCCCAGAACTGGAAAACAAAACCCATTTAGCGTCAAAGCAGGATGTGATTAGAGACTGATGGCATCTCTATGACCACAAACTTAATTGAACGTTTAGTTCTCACTACAGAACAAAGCTGCCCATGATGATGAATTCTGATTTCTTCTACCTTAAAGCGTAAATGCAATTTTGAAGCAGGCAAGTTCATGCCTCGTCATTAACCTCTGGCAGGAAATATGCTGTCAGGCTCATGAACACTAAGTGTGGACAATTTCGAGTCTAATTATAAGGCAGCAGTTTTTGTGAGTACTAATGACTCTCTACAGTGTGAAGCAATGGAAAAGGAGGTTCTTTTGGAGATAAGTCACCTGTAAAGCTTCTGTGAGCTACTGCCCAGTATGACATGAAAGAGGTCTACATGGCCACGCTCTAAATCCCTAGGTGTTCAGCTCTCTTACCCATGGCTTTAAAAGCAAACACTTTTTGCCTAGAATTTATAAGGAAATAAAAGAGGGTGCTATTTCAGTCCAAATACAGAAATCAGCACATAAAGTTGATAGTAACCAAGCTTAGCAGCTGAATCTCTCATGAAAAGCCTGCTCATGGCTTTCTAGTGCTGCATTGGCTGTTAGTGACCACTGTAAATTATGCACAGCAGTGAAGACATGCCTGGTTAATCTGCCTGAGCAATCTTGCCCCTCTCTCACAAAGGGGGAGTTTAGGAGAATTTTCTTTGGATTATTAGAGAAGATGCTTAAAAGCATGTATTAAAAGGCTATTAGAAAATTCACTGTTTAGTTACAATAATAAACATGACTTTAGGGAAGAGGGAGTAGTCATAAAACTGTTTAGCCAAAATAATGATTGACAACGTGTGTGTGTGCAGGGGGAAGTCGGGGTAAACATCCACTACGGCATTTGTTATTTGAAGAGAGGTTAGCTGGAACAGTTTCAGACCCAAATATCTGAAAAAGCAAGATTCTTTCTAGGCAGGATGTTTATAACAACTCAGGGCCTGACAGTTGTGTCCACTGCCCATCACCCTCCTGGGTCCCTTGCTGCATCATCCCCTCACTCCTTTTTCTCCCCTTCTTAATTAGTCTCCACTTAAAACCCTACTGCTTTCCCAGTGCAAACAGCTGGTTGGTCCCTCAACTCCCAGCCATGGCTCTGTTGGCACATTGGATAAACCAAGCACTGCAGCCCCATGACAATCAGAACTGCCCCTGTACCTCGCAGTCTCTCTCTTCCCTCCTCTTTTGGCTTTTCCATTATTGCATTCACCTTTGATCTCTCTCCAACTCCTCCACTATTTTCTACCCTCTCCAGGTTTTCGCTCAGATTTGTTATGCGTTCACTCCACACTGCAGCCCCTGCCTGTTTCAGAATCTGCACTCTCCTTCACCTCAGCCCTTTTACCCCTCTGCCTCCTGTTTCATGACTGGATATGAAAACACTGGTGCCTGGTATCCAAAACAGATCAATAAGGAGAGACAGAAATCCCACTCAAATAGTCTAACCCGAATGGACTTCCCAGCTGACTGCTGAGAAAGTGCATCTGAGCTGTTGACTCAGCCCCCACCCCCGCCTTGCTCTTTCCTGGGGGCCTGGGAGCCGGCACAGGGGGGGACGGGGGGGATGCTGGCCCCCAGCCATGCCAGCAACTTGTTCAAATTAAAGTCTCATGCATTTATTTGGGTTACTCTGCTCCTGGCTCCCAGGGGAAAGGGGGAGGATGCACACAAAAAGGCAGCAATGCTTTGCTTTTCCAGCCTTCGCTTGCAGAATTCCTCCCTTTTTTTGTCCCTTTAAACTCTTGTTTTATAGAAAGGCTTCACGCTGTCACTTGGGCTCTGGCAGGGCTCCTGTACAGGGAAGCAGGATGGGAAGAAGACAGCACTAGAAAAGAAGAAAAGGGCTCTGATTCAGCGGAGCAGGTCTATGACTCAAAGGGCTCCTGCTCTGTGAAAGGCAAAGTCGTTACAATGTTATCATTATTACAAATGGGGTGAGTGAAGGAAATCACTGGTGTGATAAAGATGGGAATGCAAACAGACTGAAGACTACAGGCAGAAGAGAAACCTCGCTGCACCACCTCTAGAAAAAGTCCTTGACTGCTGCCTTTGTAGGTTTGCGATCCCAGAAATTCAGAACATGAACCATTATAGAATCATAGAATCATTTAGGTTGGAAGAGCACGAGCTCACGGAGTCCAACCGTTCCCCCAGCACCGCCAGGGCACCGCTGAACCCGTGTCCCTCAGCACCACAGCTCCACGGGGGGCTTTGAAACCCCCCAGGGATCACGGGGACTCTACCACTGTCCTGGGCAGCCTTGGCCAGGCCTTGACAACCTTCAAGGGAAGAAATTGTTCCTCAGCTCCAACCTAAACCTCCCCTGGGGGCAACTTGAGGCCGGTTCCTCTTGTCCTGTTGCTTGTTCCTTGGGAGAAAAGATTTGCACTGACATCTCTGCAGATCCACTGAGAATAGCCAGAATAACTACAGATGCTTTCCTCAACACGGTGCTGCTGCTCGATCTTTCACCACTGGTGAGGACTGAAAAACGTGTACAACTTCTGCTTGTTGTGACTTGGCCAATGCCAAAAAAATAATTGTCTTCCATCTCCCCACTTCACCACAGCATTAATCTAGCAGTACATTGTTCAGATCTCCCTCTTCACTGCTGCTTCAGCCCTGCAGCTTGCTTTAATCCCATGTTAACATGCTCAGATTTATTGGGCTCCCAAATCACAAGGTCCCTAAGCAGAGGGCTGAAGAAGTTGCTGGGGCATTTCTTAGTGGCAAAACACTCACCCTGCCCTTAATGTCAGGATGGTCACCAAATGTCCTCATCCCTAGAGGGGTTTCAAAGCCGTGGAGATGTAGTGCTGAAGGACGTGGTTCAGTGGTGCCCTGGCGGTGTTGGGGGGAGGGTTGGACTTGATGATCTGAGGGATCTTTTCCAACCAAAAGATTCTATGATTCTATCTACAGAAGTTAATCTCCCCTTTATGTCCACCTGTCCGATGCAAAAGGGAAGAGGTTTGTGTGCTCAAAGGTTTTAGGCTCCTATTATGGGCCACCTAAAGTTGCTGAAAATTCAACACTGTGTTGTAGAAAGTGTCTCTTCTCAGGTTGATTTTTATCTCAAGCATTCTTATAAAAAATGAATGCCAACATCATATCCTAAAAGTGCAAAGCACTTCATCTACAGCTGTTTGGAAGCAGAGAAATACTTAATTTAAAAAGCTGATGTACCAGAAACAGTTTGCTTTGAAAAAAAGTCACAGTTTCTTCAGATATATTTGAAATCGTGGTCTGAAAATATAATGCAAAACACAAGAAGGTGTTTTGTCCTTTAAAACTGTGCCTTAAAATTTCTCTTCAGTAGCTTAGCAATGCTATTTCATTTACTTTCGTTTAAATGAGTTTTTAATGTATTTTTAAGAAAGTGTATTATCCTTATCCTAAATGTCTGTAATTGGTTTGCAGAAAAATGCTTGAGATTTCTCATCGCTTATGCATATAATTACTGGTCTTGAATGACAACTGAGAGTTTAGTTCCTTTGTAAGTAACATGCAAAAGGGGAAAAAAGTCAGGGAAAGCGAAAATAATTTGGCAATAACTAAAGAGTCTGGCACAATGCAAGATATTCCATAAAATTAACCTGGGAACTGACAACAGCAACCACTGATCTGTAGTGTTATTGAACCTGAAAATCTACTTTGCTTATGAACCACTGTAAAATTCCAGTGTCTTGATCATCTGATGTTATTTACATGGAAAAAAAAAAAAGGATATTACGGTGAACTGGTTGTCCAGCTCCATGTCAGAAATTCTAGGCTTTGGTTTCCTAGTCACTTCCAGTTACTTCTCTCTGTTCCCTGACATCCCTCTACAATAAATTACATCACCTGCAATATTTGTTTTACCATCTTTATGGAACCTGACCTGCCTTTCTGCAGGGGAATAGCTCTTTTGACTTCAGCCAGTTTGCCCTCTGGATGCTGAGCTACACCTCAGGCGCACTCTGTGCTGGATTTAGTACAACGTACTGTAAGATGCTGGATAGGGCTCATCAAATTCATACAGGGCCAGAACATCAAATTCATATGGGGCCAGAAACTGCCCTCAGTCAGAGCAGCAGCATCCGTGTCTCTAATACAGAGCCCAAATTTAGTTATTAACATGGAACTTGAGCAACACTATTGAAGGATCTTTCTGAGGTATGGCTGCCAGAATATTGGTTGTAGAAGATTTAATCCATCCAGTACATAGAACCTGCAAGGAGTTGGGATCCTGGTTATCTTTCCAAATATTGCCCTTGGGGCTTTTTTCTCTCTCTCTCTCTTTTTTTTTGGATGTTTGTAGAGTATTCGATGAACATCTTTCTGACACTTTGAGTATTTTTTTTATTTCAGCTTCCTGGCATAAGTGCTACTGTGAGCTGCACCAGCAAGTGATTAATTTCTGGCAATCATCGGAAGTTTTATATCACAGACACTTCTTATTTCCCTGTTGCTTTTCTAACCTCCTGAGCAGCTTTCCACTGGAAGGGCTTTGAAGCAAAACCATTGCTTAATGGTATTGTATCTGCATAAAGAGAAGGCTCGAAAGAACCAAATTCAGCCAACTTCACTTAGTATGAGTGTTTTCAAGGCCACATGAAAGTTTTGTTTCTGAATATTTTTTACTCTGCTGAAGAAGAGTTTGCCACCTCTGTTGAGGATCTGCAAGGGGACCCACACTGAAGTCCTACCGAACCTAAAATGTCCTAAAAGCATTCCAGACAGTTAATTAATTTTCTATTACAGTATTTAGTCAGGATTTGGGCACAGACATTTTACTGGGCGTTTGCCCAGTGCTGTCCCATTACAGCATGGGGTCTTGTTATCATCACTGCAATAAAACTAAGTAATTAGTAAAGCCTGTAATATTGAAAAAGCATCATTCAAAACAGCTTCTAACCAAGACACTGGCTGAACAATTCAGACTCTCCAATCATCTAATATATACCGCAGAGTCTGGTGACTGGGGACAGATTTATTAGTCTTCGGATGACAGTCCGTAAGTGAACACAGTTGAAAAGCAAGAAGCCACTGCGATCATCACCACAGCTTAGGGAAGACGACCTATGAATCACTTGGTAGGACATCCACACTGCTTCCCGAATAAAAATGTACATTGAAGCAGCTAAATAGGAGGCTGGTTGTCCAGGCTGGTTTGCTTCCAAGGGTTTCATAATAAACTGAAGCCTGACGTTCCCTTGTTACATGTGAACATGAATGACAGCTTTGATGGTAAGGATGGGATGAGGAACTGAAGGTCAGATGCTGGGAGGCAGCACGTCTTCCATGGAACAGTTTGCTATGGCCTGTGCAGAGAGCAGTTTGAAAGCGTGGTTAAGAGTTCTGCAGTACTCAGTCAGGCAACATTCAACAACAACGCTGCCATTAATAATATTTGGTCATCTTTTTTTCCAACAGGCCGGTAAAACTTGACTATTCCTGCATCCCTCACATTCTGTCTCTACTCAGATTTTGTTGCTCTCCAAGCTCATAACCTGAGTTGACTGAAAAACCATTTGAGACTTCTACTTTACAGAGGTATATGCACTCATTGCTTCTGATCTTCTGATTTGGGTTAAGACTTGGGGGATCTGGGTTGTCACATAGCTATACAGGATTTTTGGCAAGCCACTTCCTCATCCTCAGCCTGTTTTTCTATTTGTGGGAAGGAACTAATAATTCTTCCTCTGTCAAACTGTTTCCCTAGCCAATTTAGGCTCCTTGGAGAAGAGTCAGGCTCTTGCAAATTGTTTATGCAGTGCCTAGTGCAAGGAAGCCAAGATCTTGACTGGAACCTATAGAATGTACCATAAACATATACAATATATATACTACATCTGCTCTTTAAGGGCTTAGTCATTGTCTTCAGCACAAGTTTTATGCTGGCAACCACAAGCATGAACAAACCTATGCAACTGAACTTGTTACTTCCAATGAAATTTTACATCCTCAAACATCCTATGGCCATCATACACATCTTACCGAAAGACAGCTGCTATTTGTTCAGCTTCTTTCCCTCGTCCTTGAGAAAAAGGCTTCTTGAATTAATATGGGTTATGAAAAAAATGCTCCCATCAGTTCATAAGTTTACAGAAAAGAAAAGAAAGAAAAAGTGAGCTTTTATCTAACCAATATTTGAGCTATATGACAGCTGCAGTGTAGGGAAATGCAGAAAACAGGCAGATATATTTATAGGAACAAATATACCTCCAGTTAAATAAGTGTATTTCTATGTTTGACTTTGAACAGAGAGCTATACACTGATACATACAGAAACACAGAGAGACAAAGACATAAAGATACACATTTGTAGTTAGATCTATCTGTCATGGTTATGTACCTGTGAGTATTTCTGTATGAAATTTACAGCCTCCCCCAACCCCAAAGGCAGGAACACAGTAGGAAGTGGAACATTATTTTTTGTTGTTTGGGAAGCAGGGGTTAAACATGAAAGGACGTGTTTCCTTGCACGTTCTTCATGCCACATGAGCAGCCAACAATGACAGTCAACAACATGTCCAAGTTGTTATTCAAGATATTTTCTAAACCACAAAATAAGTGGATTACTAACCAAAAAATCATGACGCCTGCCAAAGCACATTTAAAAAAAAAACCCCACAAAATAAAACTTTAAAAAAAAAAAAAAAGAAAGAAAAAAAAA
>JAAGNO010010822.1:78004-108954 GCA_033439905.1 Ceryle rudis
AAAAAAAAGTCATTAACAAAACAACAAAAAAAAAAAAAAAACACCAAAAAAAAAAACATAAAAAAAAAAAAAAAAGAAAGAAAAAAAAAGAAAAATCACATAGAATTAACCCATGGAGAAAAAAAAATAAAAAAAAAGAGAAAGAAAATACAGTAAGTGTAGGGCAAAAGAGAGGGAGGTTAATCTGGTGGGTAAACTAATGTGTCAGGAAGAATAATTTTCCTTTCCTGCTCTGCCAGAGAATTCACAAACTGAGTCAACTAAACTCTCCAGCTCTTCCTTTTCACCATGTCTGAATCAGGGACAGGAGAACGTTCCAACCTTACAGTGCTCCTTTTGGTCTTCATCTGCTTGAAGCAAATAGAGCCTCAGAAGCCAGGCAGTGAACTCTTCCACCACTCTGCTCTTCAGCAACGCCCAAGGGCATAGATATAACACCAAAGATATAAATGTACTCTAGGTTTGTAATTATCACGGTTAAGGAAAGGGGGGTAACAGTTATCCTGGGTTACATAACAGTATTGGTATTAAAGAAATACTGGCTACAAGTGGACGTTGTGTTGCTGCCAATGGAGCTGTGCTGGTTTGTACCACGAGCAGCACTTTCTTTCAGGAGCAGTTGCACCGATCTTGAAGCTATGCCCAGTGGAAGAATGGACCCGTGCAAGTGATGCAGAGTATCACTGGCTGTATTGTAACAGCTCTTGGGAAATATTTTATATCCCAGTTATGGTTCATTGCCTATACTTCAAAGAATTGTGATTAGCTTGGCCTCCAAAGTTCCTTCATGTTAATTCCTAACATAGCTCCTATTACTTTAGCTGTGAAATATAAAATATGGCCATATGTAGTGCTCAGTAAAATTCTTCAGTGACCACTTCATCCCACATGCCCCTTCGCCAGTTGGGGTTGGTTGGGATGTCAGTCAAAACTGCTCATTCACAGGAACTCCAATGGGATAACACTGATGCTCACACAAAAGCTACTCTTGCCTCAGTTTTCTATGCCTTCTATGCTGTGATGCAGATTTGATGATCTAAAAGGCTGTTTCTCCTCTCTGACATCTATGATCCTCTGACATTTAAACAAAAGGCAATCATCCCACGGCTTCAGTTATGAAGAACTGGAACATTGCCATTCATAATATTACCCTCATCTTTCCACTGACGTGGTAAAGACGGCCTGTGTGCTTCAAAAGAGCATCTAAGCAGGATAAATCCATAGTGCTGATCAGTAAAAACTGAGCTGCAGCTTCAGTCAAAGCCTAGCACAGGAGCAGCAGAGTTGCTTAATCTATAACTTGTGACTGATAATCATTACAGCTGATTGCAGAGTATCAGAAATCATTTGTTAAAAATCAAAAGTCTTAATGTGAAACAGTCAGCTAGGGACAATATCCCCTTTCTAAACAAGTCTAGAAGCGCAAATTATTATTCACAACAAAGTGCATTTACATGTCATCGTATGCAAGAGCTCGACTGGGCTGGTAGTTAAAATAACCACCAAATTAGAGCATAAAAATTCACCTACAGAAAGAGAAGATACAGACCTTCCAAAATTACTTGAGCAAAGTAATGAGAAAACTATTCAGTGCTCAACTTTCTGTCTCATCTCTGGAAGAGGAAAGAACTTCTATAGATCTAAAACTCTCCTAGGACCAAACAATTATCTTCTGCTTTAGCCATTGCCACCCTAGCGCTCAATGAGTTCCCTGACTGCCTGTGCCACCAACGTGAGAGGATGGGATGGTGGAGATTGGATCCACAGATCCAATTCCTCATGCCATGGATGGTGACTTACGTGCAGATTATCCAGCTGTGACCTAAGCCTGTTTGTGGTGCGGAGGGATACGGTTTAGTGGCGACCTGGCAGTGCTGGGTTAATGGTTGGACTCAGTCTTAAGGGTCTTTCCCAACCTAAATGATTCTATGATTCCATAACTCCTTCCCTGGAGTAATCTCCTCCCTTATCCCAAGAGGTCTGCCATGCCAGCGATTACTGCTGTTCTGAACTTTAATTTGTCAAAAAGGAGAACAAAACACATAGTGAGTTACCGACATAAAGGAAGGAATATATTGTCATCATCAAACAATCAAGAATAATGAAAAAGGTCATAAAAACATACATAAGGCCAACATTTCAGCTAGTGGAAAGAACAGAGCTCCACTGGTGACACTGGTTCATAAACCTTAACGGCATGGTGCAGCTATAGATCATTTGAAGCTGTGGACTGCAATTTGCAGATGAACAATTTGTGAATAGGAAAAAAAAAAGGAAAACAAATCCCCAAGTCCGGCCAAATCTAGCAGATACATTACTTTCAGTACATGATTTATTCCTCAGCCTCTAGTTGATGAAATACTCCCTTTTCAATACATTCTTATTTTCCTCTTTATTGCACAACTGTTTCAAAGTATTGCAAAGCTCCAAGGACTGATGGGACTACGGGCTAGATTTAGTTATTAAACCATTCCCTGAGACCATCTTTCAACTGGCAGCTCCAGATGGCACTGACCAAATGCCATTCACTTCAGCTGGCTGCTCAGCACCCTACAGGGAGGCCCTACAGAACCAGTGTATGGACTGCAAAAGGCAAACCTCTGGTGTTTATTGGCACCACAGCCAGCACCAAGACATCAATGACACTCTTCTCTACCCTCCTCTTTCCCCATGGGATCCCCTGGATCAAACACCACAGGCAGCCATTGATGTCCTCACTGAGAGCCAAATCTCAAGGCATTTGGTCTTACAAATCCTTCCCACTCCCCTCCTCCACCCCCTCTGCTGAGGGTTTTCCATATGTAAGAGCTAAGATATGAAGGAGAGAGGACTTGAGGAGTTGGCTCTGGATGCATGGAGAATTCTTGCCTCCAGGACTGTCAGCAGTAACATGCCTTCATTATTATTTTGATGCTGGATATTTTTCCAAGCCAAATTGCTGCTTTCAAAGCTGACTAAAAGTTCTTCCCTGGGATGAATTTGTCCCCATTAATTTATTGCATAACCAGCCCTCAAAAAAAAAAATGCAGAAAGGTTGAGTGTGAGGCAGGCTGATGCCACTTACACGCATGGGATATTCCCTTTATATTAGTCACTGAACAGATGTGTGTTGTCATATGATGCATGAAGTAGCATTGGAAAGAAAAAGAAAATTAACTCACCGCTCTGAACCGGAGAAGTTCCGTGAGAATGTGCTCGCCCAGGCATCAGATCTACCTACTGAGCTTTTATCATGAAGAACACAGAGGCAGAAAAGAAATAACCAATGAACTCAGTAAAGTGTAGTTGTCCCTTCCAAGCAAGGCACCAGTTGGATATTATTTGGAAATCTTTGGAAAGAAGGCTAAAGGCATTTCTTTTCCCCAAAAAAGTTATTTTGATGGTAGTTATTTCAGTTCCCTTTTCTGCCCAGCAGTTTTCCAGCCACTCCTCCCCAGGTCTGTAGCATTGCCTGGGGTTGTTGTCACCAAAGTGCAGGACCCGTCACTTGGCTGTGTTAAACCTCATCCCACTGACCTTGGCCCATCGATCCAACCTCTCCAGATCTCTCTGCAGAGCCTCCTACCCTTGAGCAGATTGACAGTCCTGCTCAATTTCTTTGCTAAGAATTGCTCTCTCATCTCACTTATCCTAATTGGGAACAGGACTGACTTAACCAGGATCATTACCAAGGATTCAGGTGGAAGCAGAATTGAGCACCTTTATCCTAACACATTTGATGGTGAACCACAAGGCAAGCTCCAATTTGCTTTGGTGGGACCATGAAGGAAGACCGAGTTCTGCTTCTTGTGTCCCTGTCTCTGTACAGCTTTGTCCCTCCCTACCCAGCTGAAGCATCCTCCAAGACAATACAGTTAAAGCCAGCTAAGTGCAAGATGTTGGTCATATCACATGTAACTCCAGATTTACGGGAGCTTATCTATGTATTCCAAACAAGCTCTTAAGTCAGGATAATCAGTAAGAGCACCCATCTCCTTATCAGATGGAGGTGAAAATACACCTTTAGTAGTTCCTAACTCAATAACCCCCAAATCTTAGATGAGATTCAGTGGATCAGCTATTCTGCTGGCATAAATCACCATCACATCATCAGCTCCTATGAGGAGAATTTGTTCCAGATTCCCTTAATTACCTTCTTCTGCCTTCTTGCTTGTCTAGTAACAATGCTCCAATCATGTATATCTGGACCAGTAGCACAACAGACCTGTGGCTGTTCTGTATCAATGGAGACATTACACTTCATCCTTTGCACAGAATACAGACAACAACAACCATCTTATTTCTTATCCTAGGTGGATGTTTGGTGTAATTTAAGAATAGATTTATACAGAAGACATTAAACCCCACTGCAGATAGCCAGATGCTGCTCTTGATAATTACCAGGTGTATAAGAACTGTAGAACCACAGAGTTGCCTGGAGCAAGAAACACTAATGTGTGGGAGAGCATGCGCTCACAAGAGCTGTGGAGGTGTAAACTGGACATGCATAAGGCAACAAACCCCATGGAAATGGCCCTCACAGCACAGCGAAATAGAGATGATTTAGTTTTCAGAGGCAACACAAACACCCTTAAAGCTCTGGGAACAGTCCTTACACACCCCGCAACCTCGATGGGAGATAACAAAGCACAGAGCCTAATTCTTCTCCTTGAACTCCCAGGGACAGCTGGCTCAGCAAAGTGATAGATTTTACTAGGAGATGGTGGCCAACAGGCTGAAGCTCGAAGGCCGCCGGTGTCTATAAATGCAGCCACAAGAAGAATTTCTCAATGGAAAGACACTCATGGGACTGAGCTGTATTAACAAGCCTGCCACTGATTGACTGTATGACTTAATTTCCCCATGCCTGCTCCTCTCCTGTGTCATACCTGTATTGCTAACTGGAGCACTCCCTCTACCTGGTCACCTAATGCCTTTGGTGATGGGATGTTTTGGTTTGGTTTGGTTTTTTCCCCAGGGAACCCTAGGAAATATTTATGAATAATAATAAAGTGGAAAAAATGTGTTTTGGATAGCTTGGTGTTTTGTCACGTGAAAATTCCTAAAGTAAGTGGTGGTAGATAATTATGTATATGTTTGTTTACATACACTTGGGTTCAAAGCAACTCACAATTAACTTTGCTGAACTTTCCAGCAACTGATCTATATTCAACAGCTTTTCATAAATTTGTTTGGGAGATCTCAATCTATTTTTACATTTAACTCTGCATTTAAGCTCTCTTCTTCCACTAGCACTCATTAGGACCCTGGTCATCAGTCCTAGATGAGACGCAGAACAAAAGAAGTGAAGACTGAGGACTTGATTCCACATTCTCATATTTCAAGTTTGTAGTGTAAGGCCTCCCTCTGGGTGTCTATCATGTTGTGTAGCTCAGAAATGGTTACCAACACCTCTTATGTGCTCAGTGACTGGTTGGTGCAGGGAATCCCTGGGGAACAAGATCAGAATATGGGCTGCATTGCAGCCAGCAGTAGGAAGGGATGAATCAGACTAGAGTCTGATTGATGATGATGAATCAAATCTAAAGGTGGCCTCTGGGATGTGCTGTTAGGCTGCAAGAGCAAACTATTCCTTTACCCTTTCTACAAGCAGGTAACTTGCCATGTGTCTACGCTCATCAGCATGTGACACAATAGTTGCCTTAATTTCCCATTTCACCTCTGTAACTCTCTAACCCCTCATTTAAAAGGACTGTTCAAATTTCCTAGCCCTGCCCCTACAACTAAACTAATTAGGAATAGGATGATCTTTGTCTAGACTTGTTTCTCTATCTGAGGCTCGTGCAAAACGATTTACTGCTGGGAAAGACGGAGAGCAGCCTGGTCCCTTCTCAGCACAGAGGGCTTGGCTGGAGAGGGCAACAAAACACCACAAGCCTGGCAGAGCTCTGCACCATCAGTTCCCCAGAAGCATAACTTAGGAGCAGCTCCACAGCTATTTCAATTACACACATAAAACCTGGGAGCATTAAAAAAGGTTCTGGTGTCAATGAGATGATGTTGGGTAGAGTTAAACCTATACTGTGTGGTTCAGGACTATATGCCTTTTCAAAATAGGAAGAAGTTACAAAACAATAATCACAGAACCCTCTTTTTCTCCTATCCCCACTTCTGGTATGAATAATCATGTGGCAAGATAAGTGGGCGAAGTATTACAAGATGACGTTTCGGTCGACCGTGATTATAAACAACAACAGAAAAGAAATGTAAGACCTCTTGGTTAATTTTTCCCATTATAAAACCACTTGGTATTTCAAATGAATATGCCAGGGAGATGCTTGGTTTAATGTTCCACTGATGTAGCTACAAATCATCTCACTTGTAAATGTTGGTTATTGGTGGTGGGAAGGGGACGCAAGAGGAGGGAGAGAAGATCTTGTTTACTTTACGTGCTGTGCATCCAGCCTGGCCGAGGGCTTCAGCACCGTGGTTTTCACACTGACACACTGGCCCCTTACATCAGCTGGGAGATGCACACCAGGGCAGGGGCGGGGGGGAAAGGAAGATGCAGTTGAACAAGCCTACAATGATGTCTGAGGCTGCTGTTTTACAGAAGAAAACATGCATTAACTTTAATAACACTCTGGAAGTATTTAATCCCAAGAGAGGTGAAGGGATATGACCATGTATTTATTTGTTTTAGGCTTTTATAAAATGCCTATGGTAAAAAACATCTGGATTATTGAATAGAGAGAGCCAGACACAGCCCAAAATAGGCTTGAGATACCAGCCATTCTCAGAACCCACAGGGAAATGGGCAAATGAAAACCTGATCCACAAAAAACAATTAACAAAGGACATAGGTTAAAACAACCTAGAACCATCTGATCTGCTTTGGAAGATATATGCCTGGTGCTCTGTTACACTCTTTAACATGCTGGGGCACATGGAGACTCTAGAATGGACACCAATTCTCTTATCCTACATCCAAAGGCAGTAATATAAAAGAGCCTTGGCAGAATTTGGGTAACTCCTTCTACCTCCAATACCTCAGCTGAACAACTCCCAGGTCTGCAATGTAAAAAGGAGCTAACAGCTATTTTGATGTGTGGTCAAGGCAAAATTCTTTGTATATTGAATTCAAATCTGCAATGAGGTGTTTAAGGACACAGAAGAGGATGTTCTGCTTGGGAATGCAGGAACTTGAAGTTTGCCAGAAATAAGATGCCATTTATCTGCATTAGAGGTTCTAATTAAAAATGGAGCTTTTCCAAGCTCCATGTTTAAGCAGCAGACAAAGATGTTCATCCCAGACAACACGATAGTTTCTTTTCCCTCCTCCTCTTGACAATCTATTCTGCATCAAGGAGGGCTGGGGCATTTAACCAACGCCGTCCGGTAATCCTGGCTAATACTGTTCTCTAATTACTAGGCAATGGGAAAGGTCAGTGAGAACTTGAGGTTTCAGACTCAGACCAGACTCAGAAATTGAACAAGGAATAAAACCAAAGCCAGTTATGGAAATGGTCCAAGACTCCTTCATTAACTACCCCTAGAGCAGACTATGCTTTATGGGTGTAATTACTATCTTTGCAGACGGCCAACAGAGAAATCACAAATGACTGAAACCACATCTAACTCCCAACATAGAGGGTTACACACCGCCCTTATATGCCCTTTGTTTGCAGAAGGGATGGGTAAAGGTCAGAAAAAGTGTAAATATAAGTTTCATAAGAGTAAATAGGTTCTGCAGGCTTGAAACCCTGGGAGCTACCCACTGGGGTGTCTGGTTTCCATACTGAGGCCTACTTGGATTGCATGCCTATAGCTCATTAGCTGCCTTATGGATCAAGTTAAAAAGCATACTGCTTTCAGAGCAAACTACTATAAAATTAGTGATGTTGTAAAAAAGGAAACAACTCAAGGACCTCTGTCCTTGATGTCTTACCTGTAAAGAGAACGTTGCCTTTTGCAAACCTGAAGCAAGTACTAAGAAGGAAGCCCCTTCAACCTGCAGTCCAGGCAACTGGACAAATTAAAAATGGCAAATCATCTGACAGCTTTGCTTTAAGGATCCCAGCCTTCAGTCACTGCCTAGTTCTTTGGTCACTAGCATTCTGCAGTAATGAGTTCTGTAAGATTAAAAAATTTACTCTTACATTTTGTTCCCTTTGGATGGAACATGCTTGTAACTGAAGTACTCACACACTGTCCCTACCACAAACCACAAAAACATACAGAAGAGGCCCTGTTAGCAAATGTAGCTTTTTCTTATGACATGCCTCTGAACCTCAAAGGTACCTCAGTCCACCAGATGGCCAGTCAAGGTCATCCTGTGTGACCTAAAGTACACTACTGTGTCCTGCTCTCTTCACAGCATCCAAGTAGATAGATGCCTCCAAGTGATAGAGAAAATGTTTGAAATCTTAAAAAATTTTGCAGAATGGGAAAGTTATTTCCTCTCCAGCTGTATTTCTAGATGTGCCCTGTGTATCCAGATGGAAATCTGAAAGGGGGATCTCGGCACAACAGCCCTAAGTCTGGTTATATTCAAACAAGTGGCATCATTCAGGGCCATTCATATCTATTCTTTTTCAGTAATTCCAGACCTCCTTGGTTTAGTTTACAAATCAGATCACAATTTCATCACATCCTCCCCGTCAGAGCAAACATTGCCCAAGCAGAACAGCCGCCTTCCCATCTCTATTGTTACTAAATGAGTATGTTTGATGAGCAAAACTTTGCTGACGCTGTTTGACAGAGAGGCATGAACTAGAAGAGCCTTGAGGAGTTCTGTCAAGTGAAGTTGGCTTTGCAGGACTGGTGGGAGTGAAAGCTTCTTTTGAGAAGGAAGGCCTTGACCTTGTGAATACAGAAGCACGCAAGCGGCTCTTCTCCTAGAGCCAGACAACCAGCTGTTGGGCTGAGACCACTGTCCATCAGACTGAGAACTAAAGCACAATTGTTTCCTTGTGTTTCTCTGCTTGTATCCATCCACCACTGTAGCTGAACTCCCTGGCACTGGGGCCACTACCTTGATTTATGTCCCTAAAGCATATAGACCACCGAATCCATGCTCTGCGGTGAGGACTTTCGAAGGCAGCCACTATGAAAACCAAAAACCAGAGCAGAAATCCACAGCACTACTCATATAAGTAAAGCTCCTGATGCACTCCGAGTGTCTGTGAGCAGGGACTGAACCATAAAGGTGTGACAGAGAGCAGCGAGTGTCTCTTGAGAAGATGCCATTTTTGTGTCACTGTTCCCTGTTAGACTCCCGCCTACTCTGCTCAGACTACTTCAGCTCATTTTGTTTCCTTTTAGAGCTTGAGTTATGACACTACGTTAAAATCAGAACAGTATAAATTCTATACATTGAACTCAGATAAAACAAAGGCCTGGCCGGTTCATCAGAAAGCTGGGATTGTTTAGAAATGGGGGGACGGGACCCAGACTATGCAGGTATTTCAGCATTTAGTTCTGATCCCACAGGATGTACACATACTTTGAATTAAGCCTAGGAAATACAAAGCACAACTGACCAAGCAAAGGTAAGCACATGGAGAAACCTCTCCAGCTCTACAGGACACCAAGTCCTCCCTCCACAAGCAAGAGAAAGACTCAAGAAAGTGGTAAATTGCATGTTTAATAATGAAGGAATCTCATATAGGCACTGGAAACCCAACAGCTGAGGACATTACTGAATGCTTACAGCCCTTATATGACCAAGGTACCTCAACAAGGACAGATGACCCCAGAAAGGTAGAGAGATATTTGCCACCTCATGAGATTTGAACCCCATGATGTTACCAACAGGGTACAGCAGGAATCACCCTGGGGCTCAGTGCTAATTTCGAACAAGTGGTGTGTTCGCTTTTGGTTTGTGATTATTTTTAGGCTCTTGGGCTCTTTTTAGGTTTCAATTAAATGTCACTAGGTAATTAGCTAACAGATAAAGTCAGCTGCTAGGGCCAGTAAATGAAAAACACATATGTTGGATCCTGAGTGAATGGAAAGCTTTTTCCTTGGCAGATACTTCTCAGAGGCTTTTTTTTTCTTTCTTTCTTTTTAAGGTAAGCTTTTTTGCTACTATTATATGAGAAGAGCTTTGAAAACATAAATTAATTTTATGATGTATTTTCTCTACTCCTCATTCCGTACTCACAAGGAAGAAACACACATATGCAAGTGTATGTAAAAGTGATCACAATACCTCTACACCAAAACCTTGTTTTTAACCTTAAGTAAATGTTTAAAAAGTTCCAGAGCTGAACAACTCGAAAATCAAATTTACAACTTCCTTTCCTGAAAGCCAAAGGAAGCAGGGAATTTTTAAAAGCTCTGTTTGAATATTTCAGCTCATCTCAGGACATATTACAGGAGGTAATTTTGACTGCAAATTATTTCAGCCGTATTTTACATTACAGTAGCTGGTATAAGTGTGTTGCAAAAGGATAATTAGCGACTTAAGCCTATGAAACCAGTACAGAATTGTCCAGTGCACCCATTTTCTGGTAGCAAACGCAGTCAATTCCTGGTAGGTAGAATATCAAGTACATAAAAATAGAAATAATTCTTGAAACAAAGTAGTCTCCTAGGCCTGCTGGAAAATGTGGGATCAGACACATGGCTGGTTCTGGCAAGAATTTCTACTTCTATGGCCACAGCTTTGGTAAATCTCATACCACCCTTTTTATTGCAAACAGACCTCTCTTAGGTTCTATGATTCAGACACCTTCTCTGGCCCAGGGCTCCTAAAACCATGCCTTCAGTGAAGGCTTCAATGGTCTCTCATTTGATCTGAGATGATCTCAGAGCAGTAAGAACTGCAATGAATGATCCAGCTCTTGGGATGCAGAGCAAAATCTGTCTCTAAACACATCATCTCACAGTGCAAAGCCTTCCAGGAGAAACATAATCTCTTCCTAAGAAAAGCTCTGCCTTAGGAAGCTGCCCCCAAGCAATCAGACACTAGCCAGGATTCAAGAGAACCATGACCTTCATGGAAAAGGCTGCCCCTAAGTGTGTGACAGAGTTTGCTCATCTGAAGGACACAAACTCCTGGTGTAAAGCTTGACTCTGATGACTCCCTTGTAACTGAGGCCTGTTATCTGCACAGTGAGACTCCTCAAGACCTGGCATCTTGAATAACACATACGTTTAAGGGTAGCACTAAATGCTGAGTAGAGCTGTGTGGTTTAGGTCTTGCTGTGATCATACACCAGTCACTGTCTGAGCTTCACAAGACAAATGTCACTGAGGAGTCAAACCAGACAGAGGACACAAAACCAGCCAAGCTAGGACCCATTGCAAAAGGAAGGAGAACCTGTTGATCTTCAGAGGTCGGGCAATTCTGTGGAGGAGTTCAGTACAGGGAATTTTCAGTCTGCAGCACATGCCTTATTAAGAAATTGATTCTCAAATTTACAAATGGCCTCATTACACTGGAAAAAAATTAAACACTCAGATCTTTTTGCAAGTGCATGTAAAAATATTCTACCTCCTACAGTGAAGAAAGCGAAGACTGCAGTAGATTTAAAATAAACAAGACAGCAAGAGAACGTCTTACAGACTTTGCTCCAACTACATGTCTCTATCTGAAATAATCACGGTTATCAGCCAAAGCCGCTGCAAATGAGATAGTTTTACAGCCACACTAATAAATGCTGAACAAATTTTACTGTCTCTCTTTAAGGTCTGTGATAAATTACAGTGAGTAGAGCCCACTACTGGGAATGAAAGCAGTGACTTCTCTCAGATACATAGTGACTTCCTCATCCATATCAGCAGTTACAGCAACATGTCTGGAGAGCAGAACATGTACAGTGTGTCAAGGGAATATTGTTTAATTCCAGCTAATGCACTGGCTTGGTGTTTTTTAGTGTTAACACGGTGTCAAATGGTTGGGTGATGCAGACTGGCTGCCTAAAATGCATGTCAGCAGAGTATGAAGATCCCATGTAGATCCTCTCTACCATAAGCCTTTACATCTAAATGAGTCTGTTCAAGTTACAGCTGTCAAGACGACCACAATGCAGTCAGTGGATAAACTGAGGAGGAATGGACCATTCTGTGACTTCACTGGTGACCTCACTCAGCCCTTTCAAATGGCAGTGAAAGCAAGCTACAGATTTTTCTCTCAGCCACAGGGACCAAAACTAATCTCATACTTTGGATGTTGAGACCTTTAGAAAGGGTAACAAGAGATACCAATCACTCTCCATAGACTTTGCCCTTCCAGAGTAATAGGCCTTTGAAGGCGAATCTGTTTTCATAATTAGAGATGGTTCTAATAACAACATGGGACTTCAGATTGTAACACCTTCCTTGAAATCTTTGCATTTTGGAAGAGGGAGGATTAACACTTCCTTATGCCCAGCTCTGCAAACACACAAACTGAACTTCTGAAACACCAAATCTGTGCTTTCAGTAGGAAAAACAAAGGGCACATTTATAAACCTGCATTAGAGAACTCACATCCACAACCAGGGGTAAAAACCTTGTGAGCACAAAGTGGTTTAAGAAGCATTAGCTGATTCATTTCAAGGGTACTGGGATTCAGGGGTGTGCTGCTGCTTTTTCACAGAATCACAGAATAGTTGGAAGGGTCCTCTAGAGATCATCTAGTCCAATTCCCCCCCAGAGCAGCTTTGCCTAGAGCACTTTACGCAGGATCACATCAAGGGGGGGTGGAATCTCTAGGCAGTCTGTTCTCTGTTCCAAAGCTTCATCACCCTCACAGCAAAGAAGTTTTTCCTCATATTCAGATAGAACCTCCTGTGTTCCAGCTTGTGCCCGTTGCCCCTTCTCCTGTCACTGGGCACCACTAAGAAGAGTCCAGCTCCATCCTCCTTGCACCCACCATTTAAATATTTGTCAACATTGATAAGGTCCCCTCTCAGCCTCCTCCAGGCTAAACAGTCCCAGCTCTCTCAACCTTTCCCCATAAGAGAGATGCTCCAGTCCCCCCAGTCATCTTTATTGCTCTCCATTGGACTCCTGACAGTAGTTCTCTGTCTCTCTTGAACTTGGGAGCCCAGAACTGAACACAAGAATTCCAGAATACTGCCAATGAGAATGGCACAGGCTTCCAAAACCTCAGCTTCATGAAAGGAAACAATTTCTACGTATCTTCATTTCTCATTAAAGAAAGTGGATTCACACAGGTACTAACAGCAGTTACCACTTGGCGATCAAAACTAACTTCAGATTATGTTAGAAAACATTAATCTAATTCTTCAACTGTCTTGACTGCAGCAATTTCCTGGCAGCATACGCAGCAATCATTAAATACACATTTACAGTAAATCTGTGCCTGCTCTAGTCCTAATCTAAAACTGACAGGCAGAATTATTTTTAGTTTAACCTTGGTATTTTGCTATAAGGAATACAAATGGCATTGCTAAAGGAGAAAAGAAAAGAAAAAAAAAAGTGAGACAGAAATAACAGCTTGGTGGAAAATTAAAGCACAGAGTTGACTATGACCCCAGCAATTAGACATATACCAGTAACTGATCTTTAGTTGCCTGGGTTCGAATGTCAGAAAAGTGTTATTTTTGACTCTCCCATAATGAAGTGTAATGTGGGTAATGTTCCAGCAGCCCAGATAGAAATCACCAAGGTAGACATTTAAACCAAACTGCATTGTCTTTATCTAGATTTTGAATCTACTACTAGGCTAGTATTATTTTATTTATTTTCTGCTTCCCTTCTGCAAGATTCTTTACTTGCTACTTGGTATTTTCCTCTTTCCTTGGTCCGTACAGGACAAATGGACTAGATTCCCCATTGCTCGATGAGCTTTACAGTTTCTTCCAACCAAAATGTTTCCATGATTCTTTGATTCAGGCCCTGAGCATTTCCCATCCTTTTAATCCTTTAGATTGGTTTCTGCCTATTTCCTTTGTTCTCTTTTCCCCTTACTACTGTCTGTGTAGGACAGTATATCCCACTCCAGTTTCCTCTCTCGTTACTTCCTCAGCAAACCTCCATCAGCTGCGTTTTTGAGACCGTTAGTTCAGATGAGACCATACGGCCTGGTTTTCAGCAGGTGTAAGACCCATTTTGCTGGCTTCACTGGAGAAGTGCTGATTTACACAAGCTAATGATCTTTATATGGATTCAGCAAATCTGTCCATGATGCTTTCAACCTTCCATTCCTTATTGACTCAAACTCAGCTGGCCCTTCCAGATGTCATATCCCTTCTGTGCTGTGTCTCTTGCAAATGAGCCAGTTGGAAAGTGCACCGACCACTGTGCAGCAAGATTACACTCCAAGGTTATATATTACAGCATGATGGGTGTATTGCTGACAGCTCAGGATCAGACCAGTTAACAACAAAAAACCCCCAACAAACTCTCCAAAGCCTGGTTGTTAAGAGCACAGAGAGAGTATCTGTGCTGTGAGGGAAGTGCTGGACAGAGCCACAGAAATAAGCTTTTACATCTGTTTGAGCTCTGCCTATAGGAACAGAGATGAGATGGCCACGTGCAGAGGTTTCTAATTCATGTTTTCAATCTCCAGACTCCAGCTTGGAATTCTCTTCTCCTTCCTTAATGCTCCAACTGGGAAATTGCTACAGCTCACTGCAAATTTTAGCAAAGAATTTGTCCTGGACCTAGATATAATGATTCTGGCCGTTTCTTTGACAAGTAGGAAGAGGGCCACCTTCCCAGACATGGGATCTCTGCATCCATAAGCAAAAAACTCTCTTGCTCCATTAATGTACCTCCTCTCTCCCCACGCAGGATACTGGAAACAGTAGACCAAAGGAGCAACCCCATGAGAACACACAGTCATTTAAACTTTGTGTCAGTAACATAAGAAGTGCCCATTCCCATCTTTAGCATGACATATTGTCAGGTCACAGACACCTGGGATTTCTAGAACCTCAAAACTGTGCAACTCTAGCGAGCTGAGGAAATGCCTCCTTGAGCCCAGAAATCGAGGCCTTCTCTATTCCAGTTCTTTCATATTTCATGGAAGTGAAGACCACATTACCCACTGGAATTCTGCAAATACTCTTCTTTCATGTATTGGGATTGACAGTTACCTACGTAATAAGCTACATTTGAGCTACATGTACATTTTCTTTTCCTATGCAGAAGGTTAGATCCCTTCCTCAGCTCGTTTCCTAATTTTGAATCCCAACTCATCCTCTGGGAAGAATGCATTTTTTGCAATACCTATGTTGTAACTTTCTAGAGCACATGCTTCTAATTTAAGCATTATTTTCCAAAGCTCCTAGTGCTTAACCACAGAAGTTCTTCATTTATTTAGCTTTTTATTCTCCATTTAATCCATCCTCTTGTTTTATGCTTTGGATCATCTTTATATCTTACATTATGGCCTCTAGTATAGAAGCTTTTTGTTTTAACAAAGTACTTAAAACCCACAGAGAAGTATAAAATTATACTGGGGGATTTAGATTGAACAACCCTTTCTTATCCTCATTTACTTCCCATTTTTCACCCCCTCCCAATTCCAAATTCTAAAGCGGAAGAGAAACTCTGGAAGAGCTCTACCAGTTTTAAACAATAATTTGAAAGGGAAAAAATGTACCAGAATCTAGTTGCTGCCACTAATTTTCTCAGTGACTTTGGCTAAACTATCTTCCCTGTGCTTCAAGGTTCTTTGGGAAGGGGAATGCTCTGTCCTTGTCAGTCTAAATATACTGGGTTGGGAGGTAAAGATCCTTAGACACAAGATTTTCTACTCCTCAATGCTGTGAGGCCCCTCTATTAGCAGGTGTAGATTAGGAGCTGCCAGAGTGGATAATGTATAACGAAACTTATTCCTCTGACCTGAGCTGAGAAAACTAGAGCACACCTTGAGAAAGGAGAACCCCTGCTGAATGAACACCGCCTTAGCTGTACCAGCTTCATGGCAAAGTTCATAACAGGGCAGGAAAAGATGCACAGAGGAAGAGAGAGTCTGAGGAGCCCTGAGCCTTCCCCAGTTTGTCAATGTATGAGGTTGTATCTGTGTCCCTCCCTCACTTGTTATCACTACAAACATCTGAGCTTCCCAAGACCAACCCACCCTGTTCCACACGTGAATGAACACCCCACTTCTGGAAGCACGCTGCAGAAGAGCATGTGTTTTCAGCAGCTCTGACAGCACCCGTGAATGATACCAGTAAGATTCAGCCAATCGCTTTCCCTGTTTAACTACAACTCAAATCTCTTCTTTAGCTGTGACCAGTTCAGGGACAACTACCAAGCTACTGAAGGCTAGAGGCATTTTTCCATCAAACAAAAGGTGGCTTTGATAATTCTTTACCGTCCATACTGCTTACACGTGGGACTTTAAAGGAAAAATTGGCAGTTTATTTGAAAGCCAGGCCAAGCGCTCTCTCTGGGGAGCATTTGCTTAGAGGGGATGGGACAGTTTAGCTTTAGGTGTCCTGAAGCAATTTCTATCTGTGTACTAAATTACGGAGCAATTTCTAACCCCTTCACACAGGAGTTTATGATGGGGGACAAAGCAGGAAAGCAGCTCTGGTTGTTGACTGTTCCCCAGAGCTCTCTGCAGTGCCCATGGAGCACAGAATAACTGTAAAGCAGTGTACAATACCCCAAAATTTTTTGGTTTAGGGCCCAGTCCAGTATCTAGGCCTGGGCCAGTCCCACAGTTACTGCACTTGAAGAGCATCTGGCCAATCCCGAAGCAAAGGGGGGACTGAGCCTGTTCGCCATACAGTTTTAGAATTGCAGTAAAATAGTAATTTCAGCCTTGGTCATACCTTGCAAATCCTTCAGCTGGGAAAAAAGCCTCTGCAGCTACAATGTGGCTCCCCAACTGAACCATGGCTACACAGAGTTAGTACAAAAATAATCGTGGTCGTACTTGTGTCTTCAGAGGACACGACGTTCTTATTTCCACAGAGAGCAGTGCAAGTGTTTGCTTTTTCTTTGGGGGGAGAAAAAGAGAAAAGGCAAACAAACCCCAGAACAATAAAGCCAATGAATTACAGCATTCTCTAGCCGGCTTCAAATAAAAAGCATGAGCCCATTCGTGCGACTGCGATTCCCTCTCCAAGTTTGTAAGTACTTCCCTGGTATGTAAATCATAACAAGATGGAGACTCTTGGACCTGTCAATTTACTATGAAACCTGCATTCAGCTACTCCATGGTTTAAGATGTGATTTCAGCACCAGCACTGGTTCTGGCTTTAGCTTTCAGCTGAGGTACCTGTGCATAACCAGCCTTTGAAGAAGCATGGAGCCAAAGGTAACATTTCCCTGGAACTTTCTGGTACGAAACAGTTGTTTGGACAAATCAAGGAACGGCCTGGCCAAAAGGTTCTCGAATCCCTTCTCCTCTTACACAAGTTCTTTCTTTTGAAGCTTGTCACTTTATCTGTTGTCATAGTAAAGACTCAAAGTTACAAGCTCTGAGTCAGACAGCTTATTAATACCAAGTGAAGGACAGTGCAGCACAGATTTCATTAGGCAGACTCCACTTAGCAAACAGAGTGAGATGCCAGGGTCCCAGAGGGCGTATTCAGACTATGCTGGAGAACACAGTAACCCCCTCCACCACCACAGGCAAGTGCAGATCAAACCAGAGCAACACTTGACTACAGTGAGCACAGGAATGGACGTTACATTGGTGTTGATGACCTTGCACTCAGGCTGGAAATCACCTTCAGACCAATCCTAACTGGTAGTGTTTTGGTGTCAATGACAGCACAAAAGAGCTTTGAACAAGGAGAAGCTACATTAAAGCAAAATCAACTGTTTACAGTAACACAGAAAAAAAAAAAACTTCTGACCAAACCACACATAAGTCTGAATACACCTTTTCCTCCCCCACACAGGGAGGATGTCTGGGACTCAAGGCGCAAGAGATTTCCTAAATGGAGTTTACTCCAGGCTATGGCTACAAACCACATCAGTGGGACCTGAGCACAGTGGAAAGTCTGCGCTCCACCAAGATGCCCCAAAGAACCTACATTTTCCTAAAAATCGTTGTCTTAACCCCCATTTAACTGGGGACAGTTAAAAAGACAGTGCAAGAGTGTTGGTGTCAGACTGGAACATAAACAGACTGGAATATAATCAGCTCCAAGGCAAAGCCACCACTTGACGTGATCTCAACAAATGATCTGGGTTTATGAAGTCTGCAAGATTCCAACATTTGGAGAAAGGATTGGACCTCTCCAGAGCCAGCAAAGGTTCATCCTCTACAGTAAATCAGCATGGTGGAAAGAGATCCTGCCTTGGTCACCACTGAATTTGTACCATTCAGTTCATGGCATTTTCTGTGAAGCCATCTACAGATGATGTGTTTTAGACAATGCTCTTTTACACCTGAAGCTACAGAGTTCTGCTTGGCAGCTCTGCCTTCTAGCTTTGGGTCATTATTTCAGTCTCCACTCTTGCCAAAGACAGAGCAGCACATTGCTCAGCAAACAGTTCTGTTCCTTGCAAGTCTCACCATCAACTCCTGTGAACCATAACCTGGATTTCATGAAATCCTGGCCCCGTTGTGAACAGAATCCATCCTGCCACTCACACAAGAACTTGGGGGTAGAGGTGAAGGCTTCATCTGGCACTATTCTATCAGGGATTTAATCTTTGGATGCAGTGCATTAGATGGATTAGACCAAAGACGCAGGCTATTCATATTTTTAAAGCCTGCTGACCTTTAACGATGAGAAATAATAAGAGGAAAAACGTGAACCCTGACAAATTCATAACTACAGCACAGGGGAAAGGAATGTATTCTTTTAACATATGAAAAAACATTGTGCATGACATATCTATTTTCCTTTCAGTCCTGTAGCTGTTATGAATTATATACAGCATATTTAGTCATCGTTTGTTCTCGTGCCTTCTTGTGTGTGTGGGGGGGGGAACTTTGACTGTTCTGAGTATTTTCTTTATCATTGATCAAGCAATTGTATGAAAAATCATTTGCTTTGTCTCTCCCAAATCTCAACAGTATCTCACAGTAGTGTCGCATTCCTGTACTGCTGAGACACTGTGAGCGAGACCTCAAAGATAGGGTTTTGCTGTTACTAGCATCAACCACACAAGGGGCACAAAACCATTTTATCATCCAACTTAAAGAAAAATGGCATGTTGAATTAGGTCCTACCAGCATTACACAGGCAGCTCAGGGAGAAGAGATCTTAAAAATATTCCTCACAGCCCTCCCGAATACTTAGGAAGGAAAGAATCAGGTTTGCCAACCTCTAACTCCAACCACCTTTGTTGTGGTGACAACAAACAGCAACAGGTCATGATTCGCATGACAGCAGTTAGCCCGGCTGTGGACTGGCAGGATGTCTCTCTTCCATTGGTATTATCGTTTTGGGATGCAGATAAAAGGAACCAAGCTGCAGCCCTTGGTGAGCTGAGAAAGGTCACTCCATCTCAAAGCAAAAGCAAATGTGTGCACTACCTCATCTCCAAGTACAATCACAAAACAATGTCAGATGTCAGCAAACAGCTCAAAACCTCATGGAATCTAGCAAATACCAAGAGAAAATAATAATGAAATCCTTTTAATATGGAAAAGTTACCCCCAGTGTCTCTAATGAAGCTAAAGATGAAGAAATCCCATCCTTCTGTGAAATTTACCAGCATATTCATAAAACACTGATTATTTTTAGTCAGTTGAAAGCTTTCTTTTCTTTCTATTTCCCTCATTCAGCAACAGGCCACATACCAAAGCTGAAGTTCTGTTTAGAGGGAAAAATAAAAACAAGACACAGGACTTGGTTCACAGATCTCAGGCTACTTTCCCTGCAAGGGCACTGCCTCTGAGGCAAGCCTCCTGCAGCTGCTCAGCAAAGGGCCTGCCATCCTTAGGGAGGGTTTTCTTTTGCTCCTGCCCATCCCTGCTGCCTCCCCACTCCCCAGGTTCTGTGATGGTAGACGGGTCTGTGGTAAGGGTTGCAGGAAACAGGCCCACCCTGATTGCAAACACTCATGGGTCTAAAAAGAGAAGATAATTTATCCAGATGTGTCCAGAACTGAAGGCTAGACCTTCAGCCCTCCCCACTTCCATCTGAGAGCATGGCACATCTGCAGTAGACATTTCCTTCCAGCGGGTCTACTGCTGCTCAGGGCAGAGAAAAGCCATTTCTCCTTGTGGGAGATGTCCACCATGAAAAGCGGGTATCGCAGCTTTGAGATATCTCTCAACACAATGCTTTTTTACCTGAATACTTTCAGATAATGGGGATTAAGGGATCTCCAAGGTCCCTTCCAACCCCTGACACCCTGTGATAATCTCCCAGGCAAGTTCGAGTTCCCTTTAAGACGGTGCATGAGACTCCATGGGTGTATTCAGAGGTTGCCATTGGCTTTTACTCCTTTCCACATATGAACATCTAATGAAGACGCTGAAGACAAAAGGGGTTTTTTTGTTTCTTGAGAGCAATGTATTTGGCTCCCTCCTGTGGGCACCAGCGCTGCTCATCTCCCAGAACATCTGATTTAAACAAGGCAATGATACCAGCTAATGCTACGGCTGAACCCGCCCCTTCCCTGGCAGAGTCCTGTGCTCACTTGGCCAACAAAGATTGTCCTGAGCTTAAGCATTAGCAGCAATGCCACAGAAATGTGCAAATTACACACAGCAGTTCTGAAACAAGAGAACTGTGCAGGAATGAATCAAAGCCTGTAAATTCTTCTGTTTAAAGTATCTGAGAGGTGGCTCGATGCTCTGTTGCCTGGGGGGATGCAGGTAAGCAGTTTACTGGCTTCAAATCCTACTACGAAGTTTTCTGTTGCTTCTCAGTGTGAGTTCAATTCATTACCTTCCAGGATGATTTCCTATTCAGAATCCAGCTACTGAATACAATAAGCACACGAAGTTTTAACTCTTTCTTAGCCGTTCTTACCAAAAAAAAAAAAAAATAAATTGCAACAACCCAGGAATATGTACAAGTTCTTCAGAACTCAGCCTGTATGGTCTCAGTGTGAGTCCAAATCAACACTGCCAGCTCAGGTGGGAAAGGGAGATCCTCTCCCCACAACTAGAAGTTTCTGTCCTTCCTACAAAAATGTCCCACAGAGCAAAAAAGTAAGGCTACCGTATCATGCAAACCTTAAAAGCCAACATCTTAATACTGTCTCTATACTGCTTAATCCTTTAAAATGTTCATTTTTCCCCAGGATTAGTTGCTCAAGTTGTTTTAGGTGTCAACTAGTTTCTTTGCATGCACAAAAAATGCTGAGTGTGCAGCTGAACAGCATTGGCCATGAGATTTAGACAGCTCAGACTTCATCGGTAGAGTTACCACCAAACCTCATCCCTTTTCTTGTATGTCAGTAACTTGTTACAAGAGACTAAGTGTGACCAGCTCCAGATGGTTTCTGTAGTCACAAAGGGAATTTGGGGGGTATATGAGGCATTAGCAACATTGTCTTATAGAAGATTCCACTTAGAAGAGCAGCTGCCAAGACACAGATAATGCCACTTGAGGCTCTAGGATATTTGAATGAGGCTGGGAAATTCAGCCCCTTTGGAGAGCCACAACCTTCTGGAACAGGGAACTGAAACAGCACTTCATGGTGATTTTCCGTGATATCTTGGACAGCGTTAACTGTCTGAGCCTGGGCGTGGGCACAGCTGCCTAGATTCACCTTTGAACTCATTGAAAGTTCAGGGAGTAAGATTCAGAGTGTATGTGAATCTCCCAGCCATGCTGGGAGATGTCTGCTACTTATGACACTCAGACCATTCCTCCTATTGCATTCCCTCCAATTTAAATGGAAATGAGATAATACTGATCACTATAAAATTACAAGTGAAGCAGAAAGCTGTTCAGACCACCTTGCTGTGTGGCAAAGTTAATGCTCTGCCAATTCTTCAGTCACCTGAGTTGTGAATTATTGACCTGTCACTCCGAAGACACCAACTGTATGGCTACACCACAGCCAGGCCTCTCCAATGACCTTCACCCCCCTGTCAGGGCTCTGCTTTGCCTTCCCCAGATGAACCGAAGGCCAAGCCGCACAATGCAGTACCCTGGGTCCAAGCAGGGCAAACCGCAGCAGCTTTCCCGGGCTCTGCTGTGGCCTCCCCACAGCCTGGGCCAGGGGCTTAACCACTTCAAACAATGGAGCCTGGCCCGACTTGGCCAGACAGATGATGAATGAGTAGCTCAGGAGTTGATGCAGGTAGTGATTTACAGTCTGGATTTGAGCTGGAATATTGCTCGAGGGGGAGTGTGGAGCTTTCAAGTAAAGAGCCGATGAGTCACTTTCTCGGTATTTGTTTTCTGCCTTCTGCTCCCCATTCCTCCTGCACCATCTCACAAACAAGCCTTGGCTCTCCAGTAAAACGTCTGAACTTTCTCTTACACCAGATCAGTAGCTTTAAAATTAACCACTGAGGCTCAGTCACATGGTGGGTCACAAGTGCCTCTTTGCATGGGTATAATCAGGTAATGGTAGAGTAAACACTCCAGGCGATGTCCTTGGGTCACTTGCACTGATTTCAACAGAGCTGTGCTGCTGCCTGAAGCCAGCCACGAATCTGCCCCTCCACAGAAGCCAGTCCTTTCATGTGGATGGGGTGTGGAGGAGCAGCAGAACAGAATATGAAATTAGGTGCACTGGGTGTACAAGAATCAGTACGAGCATGACCTCCAGTTCCTAGATTTGAAAACAGCACTTGAAAAATAATCAAGAAAGAAACCACATTAATAGCCCTCCTGAAAACCTAGAGCTGACTAGAACAATGCTGGATAAGCTCAAAACTCTGCTTTATTTGAAACAAGAAGTCAGATGGCTTCATGAAATAATGCAAATGGTAGATGTGGGCTTCTCTGCACTTTTGAGATATAACAGTATAATAACTAGCAGCCAAAATTACACTTATTTTTTTTTTTTTATACAGGACTACCAAGCATCATTTAAGAGTAGCTGAATAAGGTTACACAAATGCTAATCTATGAACACAGGTCTGCTGGTTCTTTTGAAACAATCATGTTCTCATTGAAGCCAGCGTCTGAGAGAAAAGAGACTGAATATGAACTGAAAACAGACTTGCTCCAGATGCGGCAGATACAGCTTCCAGTTCTTGCTGGAAACAGAAGCTATTTTGGAACATCATTCTTTACTTAGGTCTTTTATTATTTATTGCCTTTACCTTGCATGTGTAGAATCAGCAGAGTATCTTCTCCAGATCTGGAGACCAGGATTTGATCTCCAGAGGTCCCTTCCAACCCCTACCATTCTATAATTCTATGATTCTCCAAATGCACCTCACTCCAGTGAGCTCTGGATGGCAGCAACACACAACACAGCAGCATTGGCCCCAACGCTGCAGGTGTAAATTCCCATCCTCTGCTTAAGCACGGGGACAGGTGCCCCAGCATGAGGCAGGTTGCGAGTGACAGCTTCACCTGACCTTGGTGATTCCTGATGGGTCTGACACTTCCTGAACAACCTTTCTAGCGTTATGAGAAAAGGCATGTAAGGCATCTACTCACTATCAAAAGCGGGCACATGCAGCACAAGGCAGCAGGTACACAGCCCTCACATGGCACTGCACAGGCATGAGCTCACAAAAAAGAGATTTGCAAGACACCCTTAAAAGCACAAGCTCCAAGTCTCACATTCCAACCACACTGCCTGTCTCTAACCCATCAAATAAAACTGCACACTAACATCCAAGGGTCTTGTACTATAGTAACACGGCTAATTGCTCCCAGGGAATAATATTCTCTGTGTTATTATCCTCCATTCCTTAGGGCTGTTGAGCCAAATATGGCCAATATATAATACCAGCCTTTCCTGGGCACAGAGGTGCTCCAATCCCCTCAGCAGCTTCGGAGCCTCTGCTGGACTCTCTCTAGTAGCTCCTTGTCTCTCTTTAACCGAGGAGCCCAGAACTGGACACAATACTCCAGACGTGGCCTCATTAGGGCAGAGTAGAGAGGGAGAAGAACCTCCCTCTCTTAAGTAACAGATTATAAGTATTCAGCAGTGTTCCATCCAGCTCTGTTTACAAACACCAGGTAATAAAAACTGAGAAATGAAATTGTAATAACATCTCCAATGAGCCTGAACTCCTGTTACACTGTGATCAGTTTCTATCAAAGCCCTCTGATATGCTCAGGTTGGTTTAAGGTAAACCCAACTCTCCATAGATCTATTCCACTGCTGTTCTTATGTAATAGTCAAAAGTTTGCCCTTAACAAATGAATCCATCTCTCCTTGCTTGAAATATATTAATGAGAAGTGACCTTTTAAGAGGGCTTTAAATCTTCCTCAGTAATGTGAAACCCAGGAGCACACTGGGAAGTCGAGAAGAAACTTATCTAACATCAGCTGAACTTACTTGGTTTACAAAATGTACTTGGTTCCAAGTTGTCACAGCAAGGAGGACTGGAAGCACCCACGGTGCTTGGGCTATTTTTTTTTTTCTTTTCCCCTTCTCTTTTTTTAACAGAAGTGATTCATCTGTCTCTAAACCTGAGGGCACAAATATCACTTTCAGAGTGATTCACCTTGGAGTAAGCTGAAATGTTGCTACAGACCTGAGTAGGTGCTGCTATCTTTTGTTTTCCAGGATTTTTACAGATAATGCCCAGAAGTCACAGGAAAAGCTTTGAGAGAATCTCCCATGCATCTTCCTTCTCCTCCCACATCCCTCCTCTCTCCCAGTCATTCTATTTTTAGTCACAGAGCATTTCCTGGTGCTCCATTTTTACTCTTTCAGCCTTGCAACACGTAACACTTGTAGCGTTTAGTGTCAGAAATTTTGAGATAGGTATGAGTGAGGTGTGACCACATATGTGCTTTTGTGAAAGCACCAGAAAAAAATAATAAGCGAGGGTTAAAAACTTGGCATCTGTTGAGAACTAAGGATACAATTGATCACAGTTACGCTGGCAAACATCAAGGATGGTATTTTCTGCATCAAGAATAAAGCACAGATGAATTGTCAGCAGAAGACCTGTGCCGATTACCAAAGGACTGAACGATGGCAAAAAAGAGAACTGTATGTACCGTACCTCTCTCCTGCTACCCTCAGAGTAAAACAGGGTGTAGCTGTAAGATAACCACAATGAGAAAACAAGAGACAATTGCCTAAGATGAGGGAAGGAAAAGTAAACAAGATTCTTCTTGCCATAATAACCGCTGACTTCAAAAGAGTGATTCAAAACCCAATTCACTGTCCCCATTCAGGAGAAAATAAGCAGATGGAATAGGGACACAGGAGCTAGCATCCCTTGCTCTCCATGTTACCACAAATAATCCTGCCCAGACTACTTGGACATGCACATCTTGGCAATTTTGACTCTGCAGGTACAAGAATGTGACTAGACAGATACAACTTAAGTAAAATCAAAGTCTCCTTTACCTTGCATAAGGCCGTCCATTGAAATTTTCAGCCATGAATTCCTACACAGTCATTTGAATTGGGTGCTCTGATGACGCAAATATAGTCACTGGCTTGTGACAACTGAACGGCATTAGTCAGTGATGTGAAACCTGGCAAAGGACAGACCGACAGACTGCTCAGCAATAAATCCTTATCTTAAGTACTTAAAAAAAATGTTTAGAGCTATAGCAAGTGGGGAGCTGGCTTGCTCACACTCATTAATCACTTCTGCATCTTACTCTCTACTTTTCCTCTGTTTAGTTGGTCATGGTATACACGGAACAAAATCAAATATGAAAGTTGCAACCTGGAGCACCTTTCAAAAGCCTCGAAGTATTGTAGAGGGTAAATTTCAGTTTTCAAAACCATTCTACTCTGAAGTGCTTGATTATCACTGAAACTCCCAAATGACAGCAGTTTCTAAGGGTAACATTTCTAATAGTTTGGTGTGACAGAAGCATGAAATCCTGTCACTCTGGGGAAAGAGAAGGATGATGTGGCCTCTAAATCACTCATAAATGTTCAAAATGCTTGGACAGGCTCATGCAATTAATCACAAAGGTACATTTACTAAACTACCAAGTTGAGAAGCTCAGTATGGATATGCTGGTGTTGGAGCAGGAGCAAGGATATCCTGAAAACATGCAGTGTGGTAAGAAAGGCTCACATTTAGAGTCTCCCAGGGAAAACAACAAGTCAGGTCCTTAGCTGATTGCTCTCAGCTAAAAAACTCTGGTTCCGGGAGTGAGAAGTTCAGAAGCACAGGCTACCCAGCTGGAACAAGCAGCTCTCCTGTGGCTTCATCCTCTAAACTCATTCCACTTGTTCTCTAAAACTCTGGAAGCATGAAGTCACCAGGTTTATTTTAAAATGGGGATTAAATTGTCTAAGATTTTTAACAGAAGGACTTGACAGATGCATTGTATTGACTTCTATGGCACGATTTTAATTTCCTGCCAGAACCTTTTGAAGGAAATAAGAACTTACTGAGCTCCTCATGAGTGCAAATAACAATGATGCGGCCTAAATTTTGCCAAATGCTGGTATTGTAGAAATTTGCTTCCATGGCGTTCATCAACAGGAGAGATTTTCTAGAATGTGCTAAGAAGACTTCAACCTTTTAAAATAACATCTTCTAAGGATCAGACTTGCTCTAATTCAAGTAGGGAGATCCATGGCAGCTGTGGACATGAGGTGAGCTATGCTCCGTGCCTGAAATAATTTCCCATCAAATTTCACTCAGACAGGGAAATTTACTGAATACATTGCAGAATAAAGAGATCTGCTTGGATAAGCTATTATCTTGGCAGTTGTCTTCATAACCTGGCTCTCAACATCTTCCTCCCATCAGAGGTTGGCTGCCAGACCACGGGGTTTTTGTCAGTGAGAATTGACAGCAAAGCCTACCCTGCAGACAAAAAAAGAGAGGTCCACAGAGCAGCTACAGGTCTGGGGAGCTCTGTGTCCCATCTGTCCAGTGTCCCATAGCACCTTCAGACAGCTTCTGAGAGACATGTAACTGATGCCTGCCAGAACACAACATGCCTGTGGGCAGGGGTGGCCTTGCAGGCCTGAGGGGACATGCTGCAGTATCCCCTGGGATGCCAAGTCCGGCTTCACAACAGGTCAAGTGGGTGAAAAGGATCAATAGTGCAAAACAAGTCATGACCTAGAGGTGGTATTTCTGCCTTGACCAACATAAAAATGACAAGGAGCAGTGGATCTCACTCCAGGGACGTTCCTGCTCTGTTTATGGGGGAGACTGCCATATATTTACTGTCCAAATGTCAGCACAAGCAGAAGGTTTTCTCACGCACATCACAGAAAAGTTTTTGTTTAATCTGCTTTTTGTTTAATTGTGTTTGAGATGCTGAACACAGCCAGCATTTTGCAGTATTCATTAGAGTAACTGTTCTTCTAAGAAGAGGCCTATCCTTTCCTCAGAATAAAGATGGGTTGCCAGGGTACAAGATTATACAGAATTAGATGGTGACACCAACAAAAAGCATATTATGTGAGATTAAAAGTACACTACTAGCCCTGGGCTCTTCCACCCCTCTATGTTCTTGCGCAGTTAAAGAATAATGGTGTAGAAAATCAACCCTTAATTCAGCTTGGAACTGCACCCTTGAAGCAGCAATGTCCTGTGAGTTCCAGTTTGAACCAGATAGACACTGCTGCAGGAGCTGCCAACCACTCCAATCTCCTTCTCCCAGCAGTAATTCAAAAGCCTCTAAACAGCAGAAACCGAGGACTTTTAGAGGTGAACTACATACCTGGCTTTCACAGATAGGAATGGAAGGTTGGGTACTTAAAAATTCATCAGATCTTCAAAATACAGATATAAATTACCCAGGGAGGATCCTGCCTTCTCCACAAGCCCCTTTGCTTCACGTCCTCCAGCTCCTCCAGTCTAGCCCCACATCAGGTGTCAAGCTGGACTCAGTGGTGGCCGAGAAACAGCTCCTGAAACCTCGGCCAAGTCTTCGCTCAACCAAAGCTGGTATCTCCTCGAAGGATACCAAGCCCCACAGCTCTCATCTCCCCAGGATTACAATTACAAAATCCATACCCTCAACTGCAAATTCTCAGGGATACTGACAGTCACAATGACTGAACAGAGTAACTTAACTCTTGCTGACACTGTTTAATCACGTATGGTAGAACATAAAAAGACTCGGGAAACAAAAAAGTGGGGATTTTTTTGTTTGTTTGTTTTTTCTTTTTCTTTGTTTTTTCTTTTTAAATGCAATATAAATGAAAGGCTATACTGAGTAAGGTCACAGAAGTTAATTACATAGCAGAGAGTAAGAAGCCATTGCAATGCAAAAAACCAATTTCATTTTATATTTTTCCACTTTTATTTATGTCTCTACTGGGCACACCCTAGAATCTTTTTTACAGCTGTATGTCTTCAACATGAATAAACATTATAAAGGGGTTTTTATTCTATATTTTTACTCTGTTCTATAGCTGACAGAAGTCCTTAAAAGTTACAGTGCTCATTTAGTAGAATACTTGGGCAGTTGTATCCCTAAACATTTAATTCCTGAAACTTTGTAACGTTTCTTTGTTTTACTAATTCATGGCACTAGTGAGCTTGGAAATACTGCAAAATCAGCCTTTCTTGGGCGTTCTGGCACTGCCTGCACTGAAATAACCAACACCAGGACACTCAGAAGAAAACAAAAATTAGAAGAAAAGTTTCCCTGGTATTATGAAACTTTAAAAGAAGAAGAAAAAAAAAAAAGTCAAGATTAGTGTGCCCTTCCCAAATTTTTATGATTGAAAACAAAAAGAGGAAAAAAATCCCAACACATTACTTTTCCTAGCATCAGATCAGAGCTCAAGAATATCTACCAGATTTATTTTAAGAACGAACCTTGGAAATGTTTAACTAAACCTACTAGAGAAATTGCCACACACACAAGAGCAGTGATTCCAGGAGGTGTTTACTTAAAGATTTTGTAATCTCCTCTGTGCCCATGCATGTTCTCCTCCTCTCTTATCTACAGGCAGACACACAAATCAAGGCTCTAAAATCTAACATCATGAAGACTTAGATGAGGGGCCATGTATTCAAATACACAGGCAGAATTTAGGGTTTTTTTCTGGTTTGCTTTAATATTTCTTCCTGCATTTGTGCACAAGTGAAAGCCAATAGTTCTACGTCTGTGACACCAACTCAAATAACACACAAGCTTCACGTGAAAGATCAGTGCTGAATATTCATCCTCAGCAACACGGAACTGTTAAATGGCTCGGTTTAGGGATGGTGATAGCTGGTGGCACATAGGGAAGAGGTGTAACCCTTGTGCAAAATGCATGAGCTATTCTCTTTTTACTTTTTTAAAGCAGTGCAAATTTAGAGTCATCACCCCATGTGAACGGAGATGGGACAGTAGGAAAGGAATTGCTGAGGTCTTATCTATTTATATTAATGCTTTTAGGCCTGTATTTGAACAGTATTAGCAAACACCAAAGTATCTCTGCCACTATTTGATAACCTAAGTAATTGCTAACAGCACATTAATACAGTGCAGGGATTTGGGGAATCTTTACTGATACTATCAGTGCTGTCAGAGCCTCAAATAAATGAGGTGAGGAAGAACGGTAGCTTATAAAAAGTGAAGCAAAGCCAAGAACTGTAACAATGCAAGGACAGACCACGGCAACAGGAGCCACTCTACAGTAACTGCCTATCAGCGTTAACCCTGGAACCGCTGCCGTTGTTCACAGCAGGTATTTCACCCCGGGCCGGGGAGCTGCGCTAAGCAGGAGCCACTGCCATTTGCTGCCTCCTCTGTGCAATATATTGCTAAATCTGTTCTTTAAAAATAGTTTTTGTTGTTTTCTCAGATTAAAAGAGCACCAGCAACAGGGAAGTTAGCGGCTCAAAACCAGTCAGCTAATAAATGTACAGTACTCTGTAAAATTGACTTTCAGTTAAATGCATTTGAGAGTTTGTTTTCCTTGATTTAATCTTCTGAATTTTACCTTTTGCAAGTAATAATTTGAAAGGACCTTTCCTATTGAATGTACCCGTGTACGTTTGGGTTGGCACTCAGCAAATGTGCTCTCTAAACAGCATGGTTAAACCTTCTCCACTACAAATGTAATTTTAAAGCAGCCTTTACTTTGCCTGCAATTAAAATACTCAAAAAGGCCAAAAGTTACATGGAAACCAGGAAAATATGGTAAATAAGTTTGGGCTGAATGACACCAATTAAAGCCTGGCTGTGGTCCTGCTTAGAAATAAAAATAATAAGTTTTGAATTAGCTAAGGTTTGGACACTGAGTACAGACAGGTGAGGACAACAGACTGACCTGTTGCCTCTGTTTACAGATGCAATTGTGGAGAGTGAACACAAGAGCTTGTCAACCTGACAGTCCCCAGCCACCAAAAGTGTCATTCACAGGGTTGGCTCCCACCTCTTGCAGTCCTCCTGTATCTCATGTCTTGGCAGCTTTAAAGCAACAACCTACCTACTACATGGAAGGTGCGGTGTTTCTTCCCAGTACCCTGTTCTGTCATTACCCACTCTCACCAGTTTGCACTACTTGGTGGGTAAAATCCTGACGCAGGAAAACATACCCACAGAAAGAGGCACACCTTAGAGCAGGATGAAACTCAAAGGCCCTCTCTGCACAGCAATCACAGACAGTTCCCTGTCATATGACTTGATAGGGCAGGCAAATACCTAGGACAGATGAAACCCAAGAGGTCTGATGTTTGACTCCTAGTCTCTCTCTCTTTTTTTTTTTTCCTCCTGGCTGATTAGGATCTGGAAATATTCCACCATATGGTCATGGGCTTATCTGATCAAAGACAACAGTGCATGGAATGAGCAAACAGCCACACTGGGCCTTGCCTTTGTTCCTTCTCTTCTCTGCTCAGTGCCTGTCCTTCTCAGAGAGCATGTGGAGGGTGGCAGGAGAAACACAACCCACACAAAATGAGTTCCTGATTACAAGGGGAGGGGAGCTGGTGGGCAGGGATCACTTTTTATGGACCTGTATTTTGGGTACAGGAACCCTCCTTTTAGAGCTGACCCCTCCATGACCAAATCACTGAGGCTCTGCTCCTTTATACCCAGTCACGGGCTATTTCCAATTTGTTTCTTTTTTTTTTTTTTTTTGTTTTTTTTGAATTAGC